>CBVK0100922912.1:0-10753 GCA_900067695.1 Picea abies | reverse complement strand
ATCAATAAGGCTGAAAAGCCCAATTGATAACCTGAGGATAAAAAACCCTCGGTGAAAAGAACTCTCCCAGTGAACCGATCCCAAGGTAACTGACCTAGACATGACTCATGCAGATCTATTACATTATTAACTCACGCAGGGGTGCGGAAATTCCAATTACAAAATAAAGTGTCGGGGCCAAACACTGCCCTGTGGGACCAAAAGTCTTCGACAACATGACATCTGATGATGCATCTCTTCATGGCACATGAGTTGACCACCTGTGCTAAATGGGCGGTCAACAGTGACCTAAAATTAAATTAAGCTCATTGGTATGGTATAAATTGAGGGTTTTTACTCATTTTCTCATCATCTTTCACTCACCACTTGGTGAGGTTTGTAATTTTCTACCCTTCTAGGGTACTTGGCTGAAATTGTGGCGCACTTGTTGAAGGAGGCTTCTCCTTGGTGATTTTTGGCATTTTTCTTGGTGGAAGGTTTATAACTAGGGTTTGGCTTAATGAATGCTTGGTGAATGTAAGTGAGTTTCTGCAATCCTTCCCTTACTTGAATGGTTATAGTGTTTTACTTACATTTTGTTAATGAATTTGCTGGAATAAACCCTAGGAAACAAGCACATGTTGGTGTCCTTGTTTTAATTCCCTGCTAAGATTGTGCCAAGGAGTTTTTACCTATTGAAGACATTTCTAAGGCCTTGCCTTTGCAACACCCTACCTATGCTCTTCAATTCTAGCCGTTTTTATTCTTGTCATTGAGCTAAAGAAGGAGGAAAACATACTAAGGCTGGGTTTCTACACCTCAGTGAGCCTTTTCTCCCTAGGGTTTGATTGTTGAAGCCTTGGCTCAACAACACTTCACCATCAAACTCTCTTGTCTTTAGCCCTTCTGTTGTTCTTCAATCCTAGTCGTTTTTGTTCATCTCATTGAGCTAAAGAAGGAGTAAAACGCACTAAGGCCTAGGGTTTCTACACCTTAGTGAGCCGTTTTCCCCTAGGGTTTGATTGTTGAAGCCTTGGATCAACAACACTTCACCATCAAACCCTCTTGTCTTTAGCCCTCCATTATCATTTTGCTTCTTCAACATTTGCCGCTACCTTTGACTTCTTTTGCCCTATGAATGCATTGATCTAAGACGTTTATGCTTAAGTGCCTTGATCACAAACTTCAAACAACCAATACCTTTGAACAATTGCTAACATCTTTTAACCCTAGCCTAGACTAACCTACTAACCTTATTGCTGCTGTCATTTACTTATGTTATAATCATATACATGCAACATTTTATACATCTTTAAAGCAATTGAAAGATTGGCTAAAGCGTAGTAATCATTGCTTCTAAATGAATGTTGGTATTGTAACATTGATGATAAATCTTTATTGCTCATTGTGAAGTTTCTTTAGCATTTATTGTGAAGTGACATATTGTGATTATTTCTATTATACATCATTGATTTGCTTCATCAATAATTATTGGTCAATTGCTTTATATTAGAAAGTCCTTGATTACATGAAGTACTAACCAACAAGTGATCTTGCACATGTATAGTTTTCTTGGTGCTTTGTCTCGGGCAGGTACACTTCTGGTTATCATTATCTTTATTGGCTGTTTAGCCGAACATTCTGATCAGTGGTGACTTGTGAGGGGGGAAACTTTTACTCAGCCATAAGCCTTTGCTTTCTCAAAACCCTAGGTCACCGGGGATGTCTCCCCTAGGCCTACCACCCTAAACAAAAAGAGCTAACCTAATCGAGCTGACAGTTGTAGGATAGTCTCAGTTTTGCCAGTTTGCCTTTCTTTCACCTATCCTTTACTTCCAAAAACAAATTGCGCGATAGCACCTTGCATCAAAGAGCTAATGGAAGGACTGAAGTAAGTTTGACAGAATATTTATCAAACTGAATGCATGAGAACATATTTTCAGTCAAGGAAAATATCTCTAGAATATTTAAATTTGGCCTTGTTGCCGCCTTTACTCACACTTGGGTAACGTGGAAGAAATCTTCAATCCACTTGGTGTGTCCTTGGGGGCAAGTCCCGAGTCAAGGTGCTGTCACCTGATCCTTGACTCCTCCGTCTAGGCTAAATCCTAGCGAAGCTAAGGGGGGTAGTCCCTAACAAAAATATTAAGGCTTGAAAGCTAGTCTAAGTACAAAAAAGTAAATTTAGGAGTTTATTGCAGTAAAGACAATCACAACAAGAAAAATTCTACACTAGCAGCATATACCATTCATACATTCATTGAAGTAACAAACTTATGGAAAAGATATTCAATATAAAATATACTTGCACAAGAGATTTCAAGGATACTGATGTCTGCAAGTGAAATAACCTTAAGCATGAGAAACACTTCATATGAAAATAAAGAGTTGCTTTGTAAGATGAAAATTCTGAAGCAAATGGCTTCCTAGAAATGTGAAAAGATGTGACCAGTGCCAATGATATAATGTAAAATTGCTACTGAAGGTGTGATGTACCATGTGGGTATTGTCTTTGAGAATTTTAAGGTTCAGTTAATGTGAATTTATTTTATGAAATTTCTTGAAACTGAAAGTGCTTGAGAACCAACTAAACTAATGTGTGGCCTCTCCAGAGGCTATCTCTTTGGTTGGAAATATGCGGAGAACTTGGCGAAGCCCCAAAGGCTTCACCAACAAGTTCAATGAAGGTTCTGGAGGTCCAACACTGGGAGAACTTAGATCTCAAAGTTCCCGTCTGACTTCACACACTCGCTTCATGCGGTTTCCCTAACATTGAGATTGTCCTATTAAAACTACTCCGCACTTACTAGCTCTGGTTCTGATGAGTTCCCAAGATCGAGCTAGGCTCGCAAGGGTTCAGAGCATACACCGGGGAGCTGAGGGGAAGGTTTATTTTAAACAACAAAATAAAATTGCATGAAATAAATTGCAGAAAATGAAATGTTGTGCTAATTACTAAATCCATGCTGACCAACCTCTTCGCAGAGGAGCGGAGGGGATTGGTTTATTTGCCAACTTGAAATTGCATAAAAGTAAATATTTTTTAATTACTACTGTCCACACTGTCCAGCCTCTTTGTAGAGAAGCTGAGGGGACGAGTTTATTTTTCAAAATTGAAATGCAAAACTGAAAATGAAATATTGCAAAAGGAAACTAATCTAACAATCAAGTGTTACTTCCCAAAAGAAACTAAGCTATGTGTTGTTGTGATTAAGATAGATTGATTGTTTTGTGTTTTAGTTTATCTTTAGATTGTATAAGAGCATTAAAGTGAAAGAGACAAAAGACACCAAGCAACACCACCACACCAATCCCCCAAAGGGGAGAAGAAACTGGGCACTATGAGGCCCGCTTTTATTGCTTCCTATTACAACGAGAAACTTGTTCTCTTTTTCTTCTTTTGCAGATTTTTTGGATCCTTATAGAATGGATTGAAAATGAAAGAAAAGCTTTTACAAAGGTTCTTTATTAGTCTTGGTCTTCAAAGGTTCACTCTTGGGTTCAGTTTTCTTCACTTTAGCCCAAAATTCGCCAGAGTATCCCCTTGTTTTATCACGGACCTGCTAAAAAAACAGCAAACAAATTTATTAGAATGTGCTAAAAATCAAACTGAGAAAGTGATTTGATAGAATAAAACCTAATCTCAAATTTTCTGAATTTTTTAGATGCAAAAGAGGGAGATTTTTAGGGGTTTTTTGACAACTTGAGGGAAATAAAAAGAGGCTCTTTTAGTTGTTTTTGTTTGCTCTCCTAAAAAAGCAAGCAAAAACTATTAATTAGCTTTATTTGACTAATGAAATCAAGCTCACTTTATGCCTAAAGATTTCTATGTAAAGAACTTGCAAAAGTGAAAAAATTACTTAGATCTATCCTCTAGATATTTGAAAAGTAAAACTAGATCTAAGTGCTACTGCATGCAAGGCTAGAATAATTTAGAATTTTATCTTTGAAACTTAGATTAGATCTGGCAATTGCATGTACAAAAGGTAACCGAAAGAAAAGGAGATAGAAAGTTTGTTGTGAATGAGAGAGCCTTCGCTTGAGCTTGGAACTCCTTTGGGCAATGGGGTCCCTTTAGTAGAAGTAAGAGGGCAGAATGTCTTCAATAATTTATTGGACAAGTACTGAATGCAAACAAGCTCCTCTACTTCTTCAAAATTTAGATCATGTATGCTTCACAAAGACTTGCAAATGACTGTTAAATTTTGGTGTTACCTACACAAGAAACTCAAGTAGCATGTTAGTTTAAACAAAAACAATGCATGCAATTTTAAACTTCAAATGTAAATAAACAAAAGGATTAACATGCAACCAAGCCTAGTAATCCTTTCTAAGTAGATAACTGTATCTTTATCATTAGCCAATAATAACAATAAACATGAGCAAGTATTGAAACAACATCACCTCAAATTAGCATGACATCCATCTACACGAGCCCAAACACCAAAGATTAGACCTCCAAAGTCTCTTGTATTCCAAATAACATGAAATCTTTACAAAATTTTTTACATGAAGCATAGTCCGACTCCCATTAGCTACAAAGGGAGGGGTCAACATGCTTTTATAGCAAACTAGGTGATAACTCCAAGGCTTATGCGCATTAGCTAAGGGAGAGTGCGCATGGGTTGAGTGAGGAATGAGTGGGAGAGTGAGTGGAAACCTCTCCACTTGAGTTTGAGTTCACTCAACTCCAAAAGACATGTGAAAAAGAGGAACGCGCCACTTGTGAAAGGTAGATGAGGAGGGACGGGTCTCTCTCTTGGGATTGATGCCCTCCTCCCAAAATCTGCCATCTAGCCACATGGAGGTCGAATGGTAGCATAGGGATTATATCCCTTAGCCACATCACTAAATCACCTCACTTAAGAGATAACTCGCCCTCTTAGTTTTGGACTCAAGACAAAGGGAAAACATGTCCCCGACATGTTTCCTTATTAATAGCTTGCTGATTTTTATTTAATTTTTTGTCTTTTTCTCCTTTTGTGAGTAAAACTCATTTTTGAGTGATAAAAATCACTTTGTTGACTCAAGAAATAAGGGTTTAAGGGGTGCTCTGGCTTAGAAAACGAGCACAAACATAGCATATGACAACATCTGATGCCATTTTTATGACTTCTTTGACTTTTACAATTAAAATAACCCATTTGCGGGAAATTTTTTATTGACTCGAAACATTAAAAAATCCTAGGGGGGACTTAGCACAATTTCCATATGACTCAATATAGATGATCTAGCATGGTAATATAAACATTTAGACACTAGATATTGGAATTCCATGCCAAGGCCACACCACCAGCACATACTCCAGCTTTGGAGGCGATTTGAGTGAAAAAACTTAGAAATTATAACTCGCCTAATTTCTCAGGCAATAAATAATTAACAAGTGAAAAAAAACACTCTAGAATACATACTCGTGCTCAGGTATTGGGTGGCCAAGTCTTTTACAACTTCGTCATGCTAATCTCATTTATTACAATGCCCTCAAGGGGATGGAAATGCGAAAAAAGGTGGTCAAAATGACTGGATGAACTTCTGAACACTGAATTCTGAGTAATTAATTGCTCAGTCTTTGGCGGCTCAACTGCAAGTCCAGCTAGTGCAATTCAGTGGATAACATGCCTTACAGGCATTTGCTTTTTAGTTTGAAGGCATTAGGCAAAGAGGGAAGTAAAACATTGAGGTTCCTTCCATTTTTCTGTTTGAAGCACTTGGAAAGACACTGTTATCATTGAAAGCATAATTGGAAAGACAAGAAGGTGTGTCTTTCTAAGTCTACAGGTACTACCAGAGGGTTCATGAGACATTGCGGATGAACATCACGAAATAGAGGAACCATCTGTTCCACTTTAGTTACACAAGAACTTGAAAATCATCCTTTGAACCTGGGAAGCACATCTCAGAAATTGTTAAAATCTGCACATGATTTATCCAACTTTAAAAGTTCAGATGTAAATGAAGGAGAAATTGAGGAAATTTCAAATCATGAACTTAGACAAGGAATGCCTTGGTCTGATTTTTTAAAAGTTGCATAAACTGTAGCATCCACTAATCTGTTGAAATCTAGTCAACCACAATAGTTTTCTACTCACTATTCATTCATAATAACCAATTTTTCAGGCAAGAGTTATTTTGAGCCAATAATAACCATGGGTGTTCAAAACCTAGATATGGCTAAATCTACATCGATGAAAGCAATTCAAAGCCCCATCAAAGAGGAGAGGGAAGAGGAGATTGAGGGATTTTTTTTTTCCATCAATTATAAAACTTGTTTAGGGAATGCTTGTACAACCAGCTAGTTAGCAGAATTTGCCAAACCAACAAAAAGGAAGTAAAATCTGTTAAAGTTGTGACAACTGAAGATGAGGAACAAATAGAATAATTTACATCTTTTTTGGAAGAAGCAGTGAGGATGATACCAAGTGTTTATCAACTAGAGTGGAAAAGTAGACGTCGGTATTGTTGATTTTTCAATAAGCAAGGCTTAAGCATGAAGTTCATTCCATCTTTATCATTTTACTTGAACCATAAACAATTTGTTGCTGCAACCAAGATCACAAGAAGAAACACCATGCACAAGTACATAAGAAGTATCTTGGGAAACCCTTCTCCACAAGGGAAGAAAACCCAGCCAATCCTTTGCTATATTTTTCAAGAGAAAGACCTCCACCACTAAGAAAACCTAGCACACAAAAGGGTGCTCACAAACCCTAGAAGACTAGCGCCCAAAAGAGGTGTGCACTTTTCCCAAGAAGATGTACTTGCTGAAATTTCCAAACTCACACTTAAGATATGATTCCTCAATGGGGATTTTACCTTTACTTATATTAGACTGAACCTGTCAACATAAGTGTCTATTGGCACAACAGGGCCGACCTCAATAACTCACAATATAATTAATAATTACCAGATTAATTATCTTTTACATTAAGGTGGGGCCGACCTGTACCCTTTACATTACAATTAGGGGTATAGGTAAGTTTGACTCTTGAACAATATAGCAAGGGATCTCATACACCCACTAGTGCTCAGCCACTAGGGGCACATCCATAGGGATGTCCATATCTCTATCTCACTGCGTTTCACAGGAGAACCACACTCACTAGTGCTCAGCCACTAGGATCACGTTCACCTGTTCTCATCCAGAGGCACGTCCAACTCATCATATCTTCTTTCCCACTGCATTACACATGTGACTCATCTAGAGTTCATCATCTCAACTCTCTGCTCAGAGGAGGCTAATACATCGTTTTCATCTTTGTCTCAGAACGATGCACTCAACTCATAGGAATTCACACATTCACTTGTGCTCATCCATAGGCACGTCTAACTCAGCAAATCTTCTTTCTCACTGCGTTACATAGGAGAATCATCAGGAGTTCTTCTCAACTCTTTGTAAGGAGGCCAACACAACGTTTCAGTTCTGTCTCAGATAGGAACCACACACCCAACTCATGGGCTCTCTCTCAGGTCGACTCAATCAGTCCGTGTCCTGGAGGATGTTTCACGCAGTTGTAATCATCAACACTCCCTCTCAGCTAGGGAGGCATTCTCCATCAAGCCAAGTCTCGCACAGAAGTACTCGAACTTTGTCTTGGTTGTACTCATCAACACTCCCTCTCAACAAGAGAGTTATTCTTCACCAAGCCAGTTTGGTGAAGATGTCTGCAATCTGCTCATGTGTAGGAAGGTACTGCACATGTATTGCTTTCCTCTGCATCATGTCTCTGAAAATGATATTTTATCTCAACGTTTTTCGATCTATCATGGAACACAAGGTTCCCAAAGAGTTTCACACAACTCTGGTTATAATCATATAATGCATCTCATGATCAAGTAAATCTGTAAGAAGCTTATGAAGTCGCATTGCTTCGCATACTCAATGATATATACTTTGCTTCTGTGGTACTTGTTAATGTTTATGCCATTATTATAGTTCTTTGCATTTCAATAGATAAGAGCAACATAAGAACACGATCACTGAGAAATACACATTCACAAGAGACACAACATTTATCCTGGGAAATAAATTGCCAATACAATGTTCAAGAGATAACTCAAACCAATACAGATAGTCCTCTCCAAGAGATGCGCCACTCTTCTCCCTCTCTCCTTTGCCGATAACAGATCAGAACTTGTCTCTCAAACTGAGCAAGTGAGTTGTAATCAAATGAGGCGCTAGCCTCCTGTATTTATACAAGTTCTGGCACGTGTGAAGTGTCTCTTCACTAGCAGGGCTGACTTCTCAATCTGGGTGGGTAAACCCACCTTTATTATATTTTTGGGTCTCTTAATTAACTGCTGGGGTCGACTTCTTATTCTGCCTATTATAATTGTCTGTTGACCAATCCGCAAAAGGGATTTGGTCCTAATACAATTACCGACATGATTAATCCACAATGGGGATTAATCCTATGAATGAAATAACAATAATAATAAGAATACTCTTTGTAGTTACATTATTTCAACACTCCCCCTTAAAAAGAAGGGTATTCTTCAACAACATCAGGCAAGAGAGGTTTGCATCATCAGTGGCATCAGGAGGACAGTATCATCAATATCATCTTGAAACATTGGCTAGCATATTTACGAGTCATCGAAAGTTTTCTTCATTGACAACATCATCATTCTCGAAAGAATGCCATCATCATCTGCATCAATATGTATTAGTAAAAATGATACCTCATCACAACACTAGGCTGGCACATCACAGTACTACACTGGCTCAATGTCACAGCGGTTAAGTTGGTAGCTCAGTGTCAGTCACATCTTGCTTTACGTCTAACAACTAGGTCAGAAGCAAGGTATATAATATCATCTTGCTTTACGTCTAACAACTGGGTCAGAAGCAAGGAACACATCAACATCTCGCTTTACGTCTAATAACGAGGTCAGAAGCAAGGAATCATCTTGCTTTATGTCTAACAGCTAGGTCAGAAGCAAGGAATCACACATCATCTCGCTTTACGTCTAACAATGAGGTTAGAAGCGAGGAATCATCATCATCTTGCTTTACGTCTAACAACGAGGTCAGAAGCAAGGAATCATCTTGCTTTACGTCTAACAACTAGGTCAGAAGCAAGGAATCACACAATGTCTTGCTTTACGTCTAACAGCGAGGTCAGAAGCAATGGCTCATCTTGCTTTACGTCTAATAGCGAGGTCAGAAGCAAGGAACACATAGCGTCATGCTTTACGTCTAACAGGGAGGTCAAAAGCAATGACTCATCTTGCTTTACGTCTAACAACGAGGTTAGAAGCAAGGAACACACATCGTCATGCTTTACGTCTAACAGCGAGGTTAGAAACAATGACTCATATTGCGTTATGTCTAACAACGAGGTCAGAAGCAAGGACCACACAACGTCATGCTTTACGTCTAACAACGAG
This sequence comes from Picea abies, assembly GCA_900067695.1. Classification (NCBI taxonomy): domain Eukaryota; kingdom Viridiplantae; phylum Streptophyta; class Pinopsida; order Pinales; family Pinaceae; genus Picea; species Picea abies. The sequence goes on along the minus strand of CBVK0100922912.1, from coordinate 1,387 downwards.
GTCGGAAGCAATGACTCATCTTGCTTTACGTCTAACAGCGAGGTCAAAAGCAAGGAACACACAGCGTCATGCTTTACGTCTAACAGCGAGGTCAGAAGCAATGACTCATCTTGCTTTACGTCTAACAGTGAGGTCAGAAGCAAGGAACATATATATATATATCTCATCCGTTCTCTGTCATACTTCTTGTCCCAAAAAGTGGTGCATACTCAGATCCTTGATTTCGAAATCAGAAGTCAAATCTTACTTGTATCTAACAACAAGGCTTTCTGAATAAGTCATCAAGATCAGGCTCTAGTCACCAACACTGTAATAATATAGGTTTGGATCAACAACACTCTTGCTGAAACCCAAACTCATCAAGGATCCATTCATTTGATATAGTTTCCAACTCATGGATGGTAGTACGGATGGAAGTGTATAGGGCTTACTGGATCAAGTGTCTCATCACAGACAACTCCCTCTGTTTGTGAGAATCGTCTGGCTATAGATCTCGCTTTGTATTTCTCGACACTTCCATCAACTGCATGCTTGATCTTATAGACGTAAAGCATGACGCTTGGAAGTCACCACAGACTTCCTTTCTGGTCTCTGAACAATATCTTATACATCACTCTTTAAGATATACTGGTATTCTTCTGTTATGGCATCTTGCCATACATGTTCACCTGTCGCTTCTCTATGACAAGAAGACTCATAATCAATGAAGTGGCTCAAGGCTGAAGAGTAGCTTGAAAAATCTCTTTGTTCTCTCGGGATGTGCCTTGAGAGGCTTGTATGTTTCACTGCCTCTTGTAGATTGAGCCTAGGTAGGCCTTTTATGTCCTGCAATATCTCTGGACATATCAACTGGAGCAACTGGATTAGCTGGAATAATGTCCGTCTCCCACTGAACTGCAGAAGGGGTAGAAGGTATTGTCTCACTGTCAATATCCGAGATTCTATGGATCTTTGAAAGGCTATCTCTTTTTCAAGGACAACATCTCTACTTGTCTCAATCTGTCTCTGACCAGGGATGTCGATCTGGAATGTCTTCGAAGATTCACTGTTATCCCATAAATGTATCCTTTCTCCCTGAAGGGTCTAGCTTGTTAAAAATAATTAAAAAGTACCTAGGCAAGTGTTTCTCATCACCTAGGGGCCTAAGGGGTGAGAAAGTGCCTAATGTGGACCCTAGTCATTTAATTTGTGAGATACAAATTAAAAGGTGACTTTATGACTTAAGTGAGGAGGTGAATGAATAGACATTCAATCTCATCCACTCATCTAATCCAATCTCAATCGTTGGATTAAGAGACTCTTCACCTACCACCATGAGGTCTGTTATCCCCGCTTTTTAGGGATAACTAGGAGATCATGTCTCGAGGCCCACAGGTCCTAGACATGG
>CBVK0100922783.1:0-10332 GCA_900067695.1 Picea abies | reverse complement strand
TGATACAAACCAATGTTCTATTGTCTTCCTTTTTCATATTGACAAATTCTACATTTGTTCACAAAATGTTTCACTTCTACTCGCATGCTCGGCCAATAGTACAAATTTCCAGCTATACAAATGTCTTATTGTGACCAAAGTGTGCAGCTAAACCTCCACTATGTTTTTCTTTTAGCAGGTTGTCTCTCATTGAGAACTTCAGAATGCATAATTGGGTCCCTTTGAACAATAATCAATCCTGGATAAAATATTTAGTCCATGGGATTTTGTCTCCCAACAAATGATTCTTGCATGCCTGATAAGCTTCTTTAAAATCTGCATCTTCTTTATACATCTCCTTACGGTGTTCGGACCTCAAAGTCTCCACTTGGAATTCTTGTACAATCAAACTCCTTCTTATCAAAGCATCTGTGACTTTTTTAGAAGTTCCAACAATGTGTTTAATAACAAAAGTAAAAATTTTCATAAATTCTACCCATTTTGTTTGTTTCTGATTCAACTTTTCTTGCCTAGTAATAAACTGCAAAGCATGATTATCACTGTAGAAGACAAATTCTTTAGGAATTAGATAGTGTCTCCATTTTTTCAAAGCTTGAATCACCTCATAAAATTCCTTTTCATATGTGGAATACTTTTTCTTGGCATCATTCAGTTTCTCACTAAAATAAGCAACTAGCCGACTGTCCTGACTCAAGACTACTCCAATAGCTAATCCACTTGTGTCACATCTCACCTGAAATGTTTTTCCAAAATTCCAATAGCTAATCCACTTGTGTCACATCTCACCTGAAATGTTTTTCCAAAATCTAGTAAGACCAGAATTAGATGCTCTGTGATCTTCTCTTTCAACACTTTGAAACTGTTTTCATCTTCCTCTGTCCAACTGAGGGACTTGTGTTTCTTCTTCACAGTGTCCAAGATGGGTGCGCATATGCCACTGAAATTTTTGATGAATTTTCTATAAAGTATCGCTAACCCATGAAAAATTCTTACCTCAAATATACTGCTCGGCGATGACCATTCTATGATCGATCTCACTTTTTTTGGTTCCATCTTCAATTCATTTGAAGAGATTATGAAAACCAAATATATAAGCTCCTTCTTCATAAAATAACTCTTCTTTAGATTTATCAACAATTTCTCTTGCTGCAACCTTTCGATGAATGATGTCAAATGTCTTAAGTGTTCTTCCTTTGTCTTGCTGAAGATTAGTATGTCATCTAGATATACTATGGAAAATTTGTCTATGAAGTCTTTCAACACTTCATTCATTAACCTCATAAATGTGCTTGGTGCATTTGTCAACCCAAAAGACATGGCCAACCATTCAAACAATCCTTTATTTGTCTTGAATGATGTTTTCCATTCATCTCCCTCTCTCATCCATATTTGATGATATCTTTTCTTCAAGTCTATCATGGTAGAATAGCTTGCTCCACTCAAAATATCCATCAAATCATCCATCCTCAGTAAAGGAAATATGTATCTAATGGTTATTTTGTTGATGGCTCGAGAATCCGTACACATCCTCCAACCTCTATCTTTCTTTGGGCTTAACACAATGGGTATTGCACATGGTCATAGGCTTTCCCTGACTAACCCTTTATCCAACAACTCCTGGACTTGATTTTTGACCTCCTCATTCTCTCTAGGTGTCAACCTATATTTTGACCTCCTCATTCTCTCTAGGTGTCAACCTATAAGTTGCTTTGTTTAGTAAATTTACTCCAGGAATAAGGCCAATACGATGGATTATACTCCTGATGGGTGGCAATGGGTATGGTAACTCATACACGACTATATCAACAAAGTTTTCTAACAGTTCCTAGATTTCTATAGGAAAATCTTCTATAGAAGTATTTGTAAGGATAACTCTAGTCTTCCTCACTACAACAAACTGCATTTCTTTCTCTTTCTTGACTTCTTTTAAGAGCTCCTTCCCACTCATGAGAAGTATGTTTGAACTAGCTTCTATATTTTTCTCCTTTTCTTCTATGGGTAACAACATATGTGTTCTACCATTATTTTCTAGGATATAGGTATTCTTTATCCCATCATGAATAATGTTTTTGTCAAACTGTCATGGTCTACCCAATAAAATATGACAGACATCCATAGGAATTAGATCACAAAATATTTCATCCCTATAACTTCCTAATTTAAATTAAACTTGGCATTGTTGACTTACCATTACTTGATGTCCTTTTTGCAATCATGATACCTTGTATGGCTTTGGATGTGCATTTGTCTTGAATTCAAGTTTTTCCACCATCTTCATGGATACTAGATTGTCAGTGACCCCACTGTCTATGATCACCTTGCAAACTTTGTCTTTCGACTTGCAAGCAGTTATGAACAAGCTTGTTCGTTGAACTGGTTCCTCTGGTTCCTTTTCTGGTCTAAGAAGAATCTTCCTCCTTCTGTTGCTTCTGCTTCCACATGTTTCTGCGCTTCAGCAATGTGTGCTTCTCCGCCTCCTTCTCTCTTTCTGTCGGGACATTCCCAAGATTTATGTCCTTCTTTTCCACAGGTATAGCATTTAACTATGCCTCCTATGGATCTTCCTCTTCCTCTGCCTATGGAAAAATAACTTCTTCTATCATTTCACCATGAGACTTAATCTGATTTATCAAGCCAATGACATAGGTGTAGAATGAATCTACTGTATTTTCATCTTTCATTGACAAAGTTTCTAAATATATCCTAAGAATTTGTAGTTTTGCAGTCTTTGCTTTGTCCATACCTTGATAAGAGGTTTGTAATATGTCCCATTCTTCCTTGGCTTTCTTTTCTGATGAAACTCTTGAAAGTATGCTCTTGTGCATGGCTTTATGTATGTAAGACACCTCATTTCCATCCTTATTTCTTTGATCTTTCAAGAAATCCTTCTTATCTTGTATGAGGGAATTATATGTTTCCTCATTTACTGGTTCCACATTTCCATTCTCAAATATATCCCATACATATTGAACTCAACACAATGCCTTCATGTTCAAGGGACACATCTCACAATTCTTTCATGTAAAAGTGGGAGGTTGCAGACTTGAGGTAGAAGCCATTTTCAACAGAGTTTCTGCTCTTGAACTTGTTCTGATAGAACTTGCTCTTGATAAAATTCGCTTTTGATCAACTAGCTCTGATACCAGATGTAGAATCTAGTGCACAATGGTAAAAACTTGAATATGAAGCGCACAAGGAAACTTTGCGCAACACGGTGAAAAAATAATGCATGCCACAAGCTTCGTCACTGAACTCTCAGGACTTGTTGTGTAGTTCATAGACTACATGAAATGATGCACGCTATAATATAAAATGCTTTGAAGAAAAAATTATAAATAAGGAATAAAAAAATTCTATGCTTAGTACATAAAATCAAATTACAAATTACTTTGATATTAATAAACTTTTGCACACTATGCATGGTTACAGAATACAATAAGAAGATGATATTTGTCTCTAATGACTTTTTCTACTGACTTTACAGACACAAATTTTGTGCTCATAATTCTTCAACTCCTCATTTGTTGTTGTTTCTCCTTCATGACTCTGTTCTCTCTACCTCTGCCTCGTTTGTGCATTCTTCATCATCGACTAACTAAATGACTCAGACTTATATGGACTCCGACTAAGATTCCTTACAAACGCTAAGTCTAACTTAACATTAGACACTACCATTAATATGACTGACTCTTCAACCACTTAACTAAACTCGAGAAGATAAATATCAACTATATTTATAGCTTCTCTACTTGCTAACTAACTTTGAGTAAATGTGTGACTTTGCACTTACATAATGTAAGACAGGCAGACTGATAATTCGGCTAGCGACAAATTGACTGATAAACAAATCAACAGAGACATGAAGATCTCACTGACTTTTAATTACAATTTACAACAAAAGTTTAGTGATCCCCAGGGGAATACGAGGCGTCTGATCATTTGGAAGAGAATTAAAGGCCCTCCTACAATAAATTTTCCACTATTCATAAATCAATATATCCACCCAATATTTCGGCTAAATTCTGCAATAAATGTACGTGATAGGTTTAGCAAAGATGGAGACATGGTAATGGTAGATGATGAGATTTGGTGTGGAGAGTTGTGCTTGGATTTAGCATATAATGAAACCATCCAAGTTGACATCGATTATGACAATCAAATAGTTAGGTTAAAACAAGTGGTATTTGTTCAACAAAAGATTCTGGTTTCGGAAACCCGCAAAGATGATGAAGAAGAGAAATCGATGGATCTCGAAAGAAGAGGGTTTCAAGGGAGGATATGACGAAGAATTTGGTGAGAACTTTGCAATGGGTTAGTTAATTCTGGGTTGCAGTTTCCTGTGAGAACTTTGCAATGGTGCATAAACAACATCAAAGTTAGTTTTCATATGAGGATGCCATTTTATTTCATCTATGGATAGATGTAAGACATTATTGATCACTACCAAGCTTAGGGACTATGGTTTCAAGGAAAAGTGACCATGCATGGGTGGCAGAGGACCTCATGCTTGGTCAGAGCAATGGCCATGACCTTGATGAACATTTACATATGAGAGGGAGGGTGTGCAATTTCATCCTCAAATATGTTTTCCCAAGTGAAGTATTTGATATGTATTGTGTGAGGACCTAATGGGTGCATTGATGTGTCAAGTGGCACTCGCAATAGTAGAAATGGAGATGGTGATGATCTTGATTTCAAGCTCATTGAGTGTGAGTGCAAGGAGGACTTTTTCATAGCTGGGAGTTTTAGTGTGTGGAAGAGGATTTGGTTTCCCACTGAGATGTAAAGGCTAAGGTTTCTAGTGAAAAGTTAGAGGTGAAGTTAACAATTGTTTTTTAAGTTACATGGCCTAACATCTAGTTAGGCATGCATACCTAGGGTATGAAATTAAAATTGTAAAGTCTAGACTTAGATATAGACTTATATCTAGGTGATAGGGGAAGCATGCAATATTCCGAGATACCCTACTGTGTCTTTCAGGGAAGTTTGGCTAGTTTTGGTCATGGAAAGGGGGAAATTTAGGTCAAGAATGGTGGTTTCTAGTGAATGTTTTCTAGTATCTTGTTTTTTTTAGAGTCCATGGATTGCATACTCCATTGAAATTAGCCTAGAGGTGAAAGGTGAAGGCTCACTTGGCTGAATTGGCCAAATTCTGGGAAGCAATTATATCTTTGTTGGTTATAGTGATGGAGACAAGAGATATAGATCGTGGGATCCTATTGTCCACAAAATCATGATTAGCATAATGGAACAATCAGAAGTTGTTCAAGATTACAAAGGGAGATTTTTTTGCAAACTTAGGGAATCAGTGTATGGCCTAAGGTAACTAGGAAATGGTACATGATGTGTGATTCCTTCATGGTGAGACTTAAGAAGTGACTATGACCATTGTGTTTATGGCATATTCATTATCTTGTTCTAATGTTCGTGATATGATTGATGCAATAAAAACATGGTTGAGATCAATATTTTAAAGGCTCCATTGCTTGATGAAGGATCCATTAGAAAAAAAAAAATCTTGGGCAAAAAATTATATAGAGACGAAAAAAATGGTAAGTTGTGGTTGTCACAAGTCTATGGAGAACATATTGATGAGGTTCAATATGAAAATTGTGAAACCAATAAATATCCCTTTATATTTCCATCACAATATTTCTTCTAGTTTATGTCATGATAATAAGGAAGAAAAATATTATGTGTCTACCTTATGCAAATTAAGTAGAATGGTTCATGTTTTCCATGAAATGTTCGACAAATTCACGTGTATTTGGTGTTGTCAATGAAAGCATGGAAAAACCAAGCAAATATCATAGAGATAGGTGCTTTGGTATAGTATAAACATAGGTATCAATTACAATGGTTATAGTGATTTATCCTATGGTTAAATTTTGATTCAGAGGAGGTGGATTGGTCCATACTAGAGAAAATTGTTCAGACATGTTCACAGAACCAGTATTGTTAGAGAAGTTACAATTTTTTTTTTATTATCTTTTGTCTTGTAGGAAAGATGATGATTGATTCATTAGATAATATATTAGGAAAATTGTTGTCAAGGTGGAGACCCTTGGGTGGTGACAACACTTACCCTTGTAGTTAAAATTCGAAGGATTCTCAAGAATTTGGATTTCCATATTCCCAAAAATGCTTCCATTATTTCTATTTAAATGAAAAATCTCATGGAGTCCTTCGATGAGACTTGGAAACTCATTTCTCCATTAATTGGATGAGAAATAAATAATATGATTACCATTTATTGGATTAGAAATAAATAATATGATTACCTCCTATGTCTATGATATGACGTACCTTATCTATTTGTGTTTGTTGTTTGTTGTGTTATTATTTTATTCTTTGTTCATTATCATGTTTGCAAGCAGATATGAATATTCTTCAAAGGATGTTCCAAATTTTTTTGTGCATATTTTAATTATGGTACTTGTTGGGAATATGCTTTGTCTATAATTGTGGCAATCAGCAAGAGTAAGACATGGCATAAAGGGAAAGTCTAAAATAGATAAAGTCAATGATACAAAAAATTGATACATAATACAATAATAAATATTATTATTTCATAGTTTTCCCTTCTATAGGTTGCAATGTATTGGCATTAGTACATGGTCCTTTGATATCCACAATGAGATGAGAATGCTAGCCTTAATGGAAATATGGAAAATTATAAACGAGTAAAAAAATTCTTTATAGGAACAAAAGAGAAAGATGGGAAATAATAAGAACCAATATGAGATTGAGTGGTTTAAGGGATTAAAGATTTTTACGTTCATGTAACTTGTGTTGAAATATTTTTCCTAGTTTTGTTGGAACTTGTATTTCCCCTAGTTTTTCCTTTTTTTCCTTGTTTGTTTTCTTTCAAAAAATAAATTTGTTTTTATAGAGAAATTTGTATCCAAGGGAGAATCCTAACTATCATATTCATCCAAGAATGAATGGGCACATGGAAAAGTCAAGGGTGCGTTCTGGTTTGATACCCCAAATGCAAATGCTAGTTATTCTCAAAATTTCCCCAGGGATGATACGAATTTATATATTTTTGTTTACAATTCATGTGAAATACAATGAGACAATGCTTGAATCATGGTCCAGGACAAGTGAATACAACAATGTTTAATAAATATAATTGTCCAAATATGATCAGTAATAATGTTTGTCTTGACTTAATAATTTCTTTATGTATAGTGTTTGTCTTGACTCAATAATTTCTTTAATTTCTTTATGTTTTCGTTTAGATTATATGAAATCTATTAACTATTTTGTTCACCTAAATTTGAATAACTATTTTGTTTACCTAAATTTGAATAGAGGTTCATATATAAATAATCCAATTGCAAAATGACAATTTCTATGAATTAATTTCATTTTTTTATTACAATTGTATTGTTTATTGGTAGAACACATACAAATGGAGCATGATGCAAAATGAAATATACACACAAATGTTTGTTAAAACTAAATCGAACTTGCGTGCATAGAACATTATTGTTGCAATGATTTCTATTTCCTTTCTTCTTTTTTTGGCAAGAAAGGGTGCCATGGATAGAACGTGCTATATTGCAATTGGATTTTGTGGTGGAGAATCATAATGTCTTTCTTGGAAACACAGTATATTATTATTTTTCATGTCATCATTGATTTCATCGATATGTTCTTGTAAACCAGATGTTGAAATTTGCACTGACAAGGTATGTAAAAATGTGAGTGTTTTTGGCACATTTTATAGTTCCCAAACTTGCACTGACAAGGTATGTAAAAATGCGAGTGTTTTTGGCACATTTTATAGTTACCAAACTGCATTTGTTGTAAGACATTACATTTTGTCGGTTATTTTTCCACTAACATGGAAATTTCTTTTTGCTATTTTGTTAACAATATACAATGAATCTATTTTACGACGGGAAATAATGATCTGTGCATTTCTTTTTGCTATTTTGTTAACAATATACAATGAATCTATTTTATGACTGGAAATAATGATGTGTGCATAAGGCCATGCATTCTTGTTTTAGATAGGTAAGTATAAGCTTGAGCGATTGTTCTAGTGCAAGCTAGTTTTATTCATAAGAATTTATGAACCATCATTCCAAGCCTACCTTTCATACATAATAACAACAGTGAGATGCATAATATTTATTTATTTATTTCCCATATATCTATGGGTATCTTGAGTTATTGTTCTCGTTCAAGCTATTTTTATTCTTAAGAATTTATGTACTATCAATCCAATTTTCCCTTTCAAATAAAAACATTGAGATACATAATATCTATTTATTTATTCCTCAAATATCTATGAGGATTTTCTTCTTTTCATCTTTCCAACTTTAGATCGATGTAATATATTCAAATAATGTTTGTGGTTTCATTTTTTTATTTGTATATATTTAAATTATCTCATCAACCCCATTAACAAGGCCACCCTTTATGTTGTAGTTTCCAACATACAGCTGAACCATAACATGTTGAGCTGTTTCTTTTTATGGAAACACTATAATGTTCTCATAAGAAACAAAGACCCCTACATTATTGTGATATCTATTAATTACATTAAGAAATAATATATTTTCCTTCACTTGGTACAGTATTTGTTGATTATAAATTTGTGCATCTTTGCTTCTATAAAAAGAGAAAAATAATAGATACAACAGTGTGACCTTTATGTTGTATTTTCCAACATACAACTCAACCAAAACATTTTGCATGAGCTGTTTTTAATGGAAACATTATTATGTTCTCATAAGGAACAATGACCCATACATTATTTCCATATCTATTAATGACATTAATGACATTAAGAAATAGTATATTTTTGTTCACTTGAGATCATATTTGTTGATTATAAATTTGTGTATATTTGTTTCATTTTAAAAAACTAATAGATACAATAGTGTGTTTAGGTTCTTTTATTAGTAATTGTATGTTTTATTATCTTTTCTTTCTCTTTTTTCAATAGTGGTCTTATGTTTTAGGATTTTTCTTTTTCTAAACATGTGGTTATTTTACAAGTTGATATCGCTTTTTTATTGATAAATTTATGTCAAATTTATGCCTTTTTTTAGAAATAAAAAATCTCTAAATCAATATAATACTATTTGTAATGTTTGTTTGTAATTAGGGTTCCATTGCTAGAAAATCCTTATCTCTTTTTAAGTTTATGTATGTCAAACAAATTTGAATTTTTTGGTTTAAACAACAAATGTTGCATTGTTAAGATCACCCCATGTTTGAGTTGTTAAAAAAATTACTATTTTTTGAGTTGTATTGTGGCTTGGAATGTTTTGTAGGCATCTTACCATCTAGAGTGATGGTGCGTAAAGTGTTCATTAATAAAATAGGGAACGTCCAACACCAAGCGCTCCGAATAAAAAGTTTGGGGTTTTTATAAAAAGTTTAGGGTGTTTATTTTAATTGTATATTATGTATTGAATGACATAGTTTTTGTCATCTTTTTTATTTGTATTTCTCTTTTTTGTGTATCATGTTGCAAATTCTACCCAACATAAGTTATCAATAGCTCTATCTTATCACACATAGTGGTCAATGATTAATGGTTGGGTTAAATATTCTTGATCATTACAATCATGTTTTAGTTTTGTGGACTTCTTTGGTAGCGATGCTCTTTGGTATTTAGGATAAGAGTTAATGAAAATAACTTTACTTGATTTATTATTCAATTGCATGGAAAACACAAGGTACATAGTTTGTTGTGAAAACATATATTGTGAATTCAACAAAAACTTCCCAAGTCTATTGATTGTTGTAGCAATATTAGCTTTTGATTTTTAATGTTCATATCATATACAATTTAATCCAAATTCCAATGTCCTATTATGTTTTGACATTCAAGGGCTCAAATATGTTGATGGATCCTATAGTTCAAGCACAAATTAAACATCTATGCTTTCATTTCAATTTGTTAGAATAAGTTGAGTGAAACTATTAGTTCATGTGTTACATGGCTTCCTTTTTAGTATGATTGTTGATTGATTAAACTATATTGGAGCACATGAATATTCTCAAATTTTATTAAACCTAGACTATCCATGAAGCTATCAAATGTAAATACCTCATTGTACATTGCATTTTTTTAGAGAATCACATATCTTCTTCTCATTGTCTAATATTACTTTATTATCGAGTTCCATGGGTTTAAATATTCTTTGTTGTTTTATTTCTTAAATAGATAAACTGAGTTCATACTATACATTTTATTTTCTCTAGAAACTTTTCATGCAATGATTTCATTGCACCACATCTAGCCCATTTGCAAGTGTTTGTGACTTATATGACATCCATCTATCCACAAATTCCTATATTTGAGTG
>CBVK0100922777.1:0-20117 GCA_900067695.1 Picea abies | reverse complement strand
ATTTAAGATGTCAAATCGTTGCTTGTTTACTTGACAATTTTTCCACTTTTTAAGACTACAAATCGTTGCTTTTTTACCTGGTGATTTTGCCATTTTTTTAGACTACGATTCATTGCTTGTTTACCTGGCGATTTGGCCATTTTTATGACTGCAATTGGTGTTTATTTACCTGGCAATTTTTCCACTTTTTAGGACTGAAAAACATTGCTTGTTTTCCTGGCGACTTTGCCATTTTTTAAGACTGCAATTTGTTTCTTGTTTACCTGGTGATTTTTCCATTTTTTAAGACTACACTTCATTGCTTTTTTACCTAGCAATTTAACCATTTTTAAGACTACAAATCACTGCTTGTTTACTTGGCAATTTTTCCACTTTTTAAGACTACAAATAATTGCTTGTTTACCTGGCGATTTTGCCATTTTTTTAAGATTGAAATTTGTTTCTTGTTTACTTGGTGATTTGGCCATTTTTAAGACTGCAATTTGTTTCTTATTGACATGCGATTTTATCTTTTCAAGACTTCCATTCGCTTCTTTCTTACATGGCGATTTTTCCCTTTTCAAGACCGCGCTTCGTTAGTAATTTACATATGGTCTGTGATTTTACCCTCTTTCTGAATGTGTTTTCTTATGAAATACTCAGCGCAATTTTCTCTTAAGGTGGCAACTAACTTACCTTTGTGTCTTCATATCTTTTTGCTAGCCTAAATGTTTAATTGCTCTGCGAGGTTAAGTTTATAGTGAATGTGTTTTCATTTAATTATTACCTGCGTTTGAATGTGTTTTCATTTAACTATGGCCTACATTTTGAATGTGTTTTCATTTAATTATTATCTTTGTTTGAATGTGTTTTCATTAATTATTACTTGTGTTTGGACGTATGACGTGTTGGATATATGATGCGTTAGATGGATGATGTGTGACTACTTGGATGTATTACCTACGTTTTAATCATAGTTAACTTACCTACGTTTTTTCTTGAACCCCGATGACCATCCTAAATCATTATCGTTACACCTTCTTTTTAACATCAGTTGACAGTTAAGTTATATCAATGAATGATATGAATTTATAACTAATTGTGTTTTAACATCAATTACCAATGAAATTATATTAATGAAAACAACCTTGTTAGTTTTGACTAGAAGATAGCATTCGTAGACAACGAGAATAGTCAATGGTAGGTGATAAATTGTAGTTAAATTAATAATGTTGATGTGCAGAGTATGCACTGCGTGTAAGTGGTGTATTGGTGAGGGTAGGTACAATATATTGGTGTGTTGGGAAGCGATTCATGCCTTGATTAGACAACAATGGAGTTTTAATGAACAACGATTTTTGTTTATGGTTAAATTTGTTATTACTCAACATCTTTAATGTTTAATAGATAGTTGTTATACCTTAATACTGTTAATATCTCTTAACCGCGTGTTGGAAGTCAATATTGTTAATAGCGTTATAATTATAACATTATACATTGTTATTGTTATACTATTATACATTGGAAACTACTAAATAGGATTTTTATTTAATGTTAAATCAGATTGTAAATTATTGACTAATTTGTAATTTAGACTTGCTAATTTTGATTTGTAATTAATGTTAAATTAGATTGTAATTATTGACTAATTGAGACTTGATTAATGGTTGGGTTATTGGCAAAGTCAGGTATTAGTTTGTGTTTTTTTTTTCCTTCAATTGACGTCACCTTGCGTCTTATCGACTTGTTAAGTCAGGTATTAGTTTGTGTTTTTTTTTTCCTTCAATTGACGTCACCTTGCGTCTTATCGACTTGTTGCTTGGGGTGTGGGTGTAGTCCTCTTGTCAGTAGCTCCACTCCTACCAAGTTGGTTTCATCTAGATTCCTTGGTCCATATAGGGTATGTAGCACCAGGTTTATCGTCGTGCCTATCGCTTAGGGACGACATGACTCTTAACAAGGGGATCATTGCACGCCCTAAGGGATAGAGGTGAATGATAACTTGGTCGGGGTATTTTCTTCCCATCGTGGGCGTTGTTCGTGGTAGTTGTTTGGCGGTTAGGTTGTAACGCCTTCACACATTAGGTTGTGCACCATAGAGGTTCTAGATGGGTTGTAACGCCTTCACACATTAGGTTGTGCACCATAGAGGTTCTAGATGCTGGCCATCGAGGGAGTTGTGTCAGAATTGGGGATATTGACCTTTAGTATGTAGGCATTGTCACATTGTGTCGGGCGAGTAGTCGTATCCATTTTTTATATATGCATGTTTCACCCCATTCCTAGTTGTGCTAGTTCATGGAGTCATTGTTGTCTATTTCCTAATCGGCATCAGTGTGTACGTCGTCAGGTTGTGTGGTTCAACTGTTGTCGTCATTACCTTCTCGCCTAAAAACAAAAAAATATTTTCACAGTCGTAACGATTTGGGGTCATTACACAAGTGATGTCTGGGGCCACAGAGGTGATGTCCAATTCCTTCCAAGGCCAATGTTCAAGTGGGAGGAGCATGAGACCTAAGATCTAGGTCTTCTAGAGTGCCTTCAAAGATAACGTCCTTCCTTTGTCTCGTATAAGCCTTCAATATTTTCTTACCCCTGGTTGTGGTTTCATGATCCATCTATGGGATTTGAGCCCCCATGAAGGTTCGAGCTAATAATTACTTCATGTGTACTTGTCCACCGAGAAAGGTCGTATAGAAACAACAAGTATACCCTCTAGGGGTTCATAAGTCACAAGGATCATAACATGTAAATCACATCCAATAATTAAATTACCTAAACATGTTCATCAAACCCCCTTTAACACCAAACAAATGATCAAAGACATTATGAAATTTGACAAGTTAGTTTTGGAGAGGGTCTTAGTGTGTCCTATTGGGATAACCTCTCTTAAGTTTGTGGTGTTTCCCAAGTGGAATGTATTCCAGGTCATGTAATTGTATGAGGTGGCATGGGGAAAATATTTGGGCATGGGGTGCATGTGATAACATGGAAATGTAAGCTTTTACTTGTGGGTTCCTTTGTGGAAGGTGAGTTGCACCTTGTCATGGATGCAATTGTTTCCTATCCCATTCATTGGTGAGTTGCACCTTGTCATGGATGCAATTGTTTCCTATCCCATTCATTTCCTTTTATTATTCGCTTTAATTATTTTTCTCTTTTGTTCTTGTGCTTCAAGGGAATAGTTGATGGCCACTGTCTTGGTTTGATGACCATAGGTGACCATGTTATCCACAAACATTTCATGGAAATGAGAAGGATGGATCGTAATGAGACCCCCTTTCTCTTGACCATGCCACCAAGAGCCACTACCCTATTTTGGTAACCAGATAGGTGGTAGTGTCATACCGCTACAAGAAAATGGTCATAATAGGTCAGTTCATGATGAGACCTCCTATCCATCAACTAGTGCCTTGAGTGTTTATGTTATCTTGTGGGTGTCATTTTCTTACTGAGAATCTTTTCACTAATTTCTCAGGAATCCCTGAGCGAAGCATATTGAAGGTTTCAAAATTGGATTTTAACTCTTTCCAGCTACTTTTACCCTTTAGTCCTTTATCTCCTTCTTCCCACGAGGTAAGGTACAACCCTTTCTAGTGTAGCCAATCCTAATTCCCAAGCAAGGATAGGGGATATGGAGGGAGTAAATATGGAATGTGGTAAGTATGGATGGAACGAATGATGAATTTTCAAAGATACACCTAGCATCAAACCATCCTAAAGGGAAATCAACTTACTAGGGCACCGTGTCACCCTTCTCAGTATGAATGAGGGAAAGAGAATAATTTCCAAGCAAACCTCATGAAATTAATAAGGATTCAATACACCATGTTCAAGTGATTCAAAAATCAGAGTCATACCTACCATGAAACCTTAACACATAACCTCATGGAGAAAGACTCACTACTACTTCAGGACCAGGATGGTGTGGTGGATAATGTTGTTGGTGATACATGGACTGAACTGAAGAAAAGAGGGGCCTTCCAAGGCCATGCTTAAGTCATATTTCTCTCGATAATCCTTGTCTAGGACCTATGGTCCTCGAGAGGTGATCTCCTTAGTTATCCCTAGAATAGGGGATAACAATTCACTATCAATTACAACATGTATATGTTGGAAGAATTATTGGAGAATCTACCTTAGATTTTTATAGCTCTCCCCTCATCATATATTCCTAGTTATGATTGTATGTTTGGACATAGAAGTGGTGTTAAAATTTTCTTTAGTTTCCCATCTAGACGAATGTTATAATTTGTAGCATAAGTAGAAGATGATAAGTGGTCCAAGCTGAAGAAGGCCATACTTAGGTGAAAAAGGTTCCAGTGATCTCCTTAGTTATCCCTAGAATAGGGGATAACAATTCACTATCAATTACAACATGTATATGTTGGAAGAATTATTGGAGAATCTACCTTAGATTTTTATAGCTCTCCCCTCATCATATATTCCTAGTTATGATTGTATGTTTGGACATAGAAGTGGTGTTAAAATTTTCTTTAGTTTCCCATCTAGACGAATGTTATAATTTGTAGCATAAGTAGAAGATGATAAGTGGTCCAAGCTGAAGAAGGCCATACTTAGGTGAAAAAGGTTCCAACATCATTAATTGGTTACAATATTTTATTGTTTTTTATGTTTGATTAATATATAAAGATCTCTCTTCTCTCTTCCCCCCAAAATCATCATGTAGCATTTTATCTATTTTCTTTTGGTATTAGTGATTCGTGGATGAATTAATTACTTAATATTAGTCAAAATCATTTTTTTGTAAGTTTATGTAATCACTTTACATATTTATTTTAGTTTAAGTGATATATTTATATTCTTATAGGGACTTGTAATATTCAACCAATCGATTACAAGTACTTTCCTATTTCTATCGTATTCATCTTTAATAAAGTAACTTACTAATTCTATGAAATTAATTATTGTTCTTTGAATTCATTGTCAGTGATCTAACTCTAATTACTGGTATGTATACCATACAATAGAAATTGCAACTCCATTTAGGAAAATTTTATGATTTTTTTCTATTAGGGCTTCATATTTCCGTTATTCTATCATTATAGTTTTGTCTATCTATTTTTTCTCTACCAGATTTAATCTCTGTTGATGTAGGATTAAGAGATTTTTTAACTTCATGCTTTTTTATTTCATTTTTCCCCTGATGATATTTTTGAATGCAACTATATTTAGGTATAGTAGTGAAAATTCACAAATATCCTTTGAGAAACCCATCAGTGTATGTGATTTTATTTAGAGAAGTGCACAAGAAACAATTATAGTAGCTAGGAAATGCTAAGGATATTTTAAATCATTTATTACAACTTGGTGAGGTGAAAACTGTAGGGTTTTCCCTTCACCTGAATGAGTCATATGATACACTAATAGAAGGATACATCAAAGACTTGGAACATATAATATATCATTGAAATGAAAATGATCTACTTGAACTATTCTATACCCTCCAACACTAATAGATATATCATCACCAACAAATATTTTTTGGTGGTACATTGATTTAGAGAAGAAAAAATGGCTTTATCGTTAGCCATGTGAAAAGGTGCTCCATAATCGATAATCCACACATCAAAAGAAGTAGTAGAAGTTGGATTGAAGAAGAAACCAAAATAAAAAAGTGCATGTCCTTGAGAAGAAGAGTTAGAAGAAGAACACACAATACAAAATTTTGTGCGTCTTCATCATTTCTTATAAGGCTTACATATTTTTAAAACATTTAGACTCCACATGACCATCTCACCCACAAAATTTGCAATCTTTTTCAATCATATTATTTTTTGGATTTTTCGCCTTTGTTACCATTAGGAACAAAAGATGTTGTACAGGGTTTGGGACCCTTTTTTTTCTTATTTTTTTGTTGAGGATGTTTCTTCCTAGGATTATTCGATTTATATTTATTTTGGGCCACTAAGGATTTGTTGGATGTATCTATAATGATGATCACTCCAAGTTGCAAAAGCTTATCTTTCTCTTGAATCATAGAATCATAAAAATACTAAAGAGTAGGTCCTTTATAAGCACTCCCTATAGCTTCTATGGTGGCATAAAATGTAGATACAAAGACATAACATACACTATGAATATTAACAAGAATAAAATGTGTGCATCAGTCATCCTTCGTATCTATTTTACAATCTTGATATAAAAGTCTAAGTGTTTTGAACATAGATAAATAATCTTCAATGAAAGAAAAAAAATTGGGACTTAAATTCATTAACTAATTTTCAATCTGGTGGGTTCAAATAATATTTTGTTTACCAAACAGGGCTTGAATATTTTCAAAAGATTCATCGGGGTCAAGAATTCCTGACGGCGAAGCCTTAAATCACTCGAGAGATGGAAATTCTAACTAATCCACATGCTTCGTCATTCTTATTATCCCATTTGGTTTTTCTTAGTATCATTGGGTTCTTTTTATTTTCCCAAGGTAATCCGATACAATCCTTTACTTCTTAGAACATCCTCTATATGGGATTTCCATGAAAAGTAGTTGGTGTTGGTAAGATAAAGATCATTGGGATAAGACATATTAAAAATCACATATAATGCAGATTTAAAAGATGATATTGAAAATCAAGATGGAAAGATCTCGAAGAACTAGGTTGTTTAAAAAAACACGACACTGAAAGAAGACTTCAGATGTGAAAGTTATTTCATTTTGAAAAAATGAATAAATGATAAAAAAAGAGCCATGTGGCAGGTAGAAGTTGGCCAACATGGTAATGCCCCTCCTTCACTAACTTTATTATAACCTCACTTTTACAATAAGTTACTTATGAAGTGACCCACTTTTATAGAATAAGTGAGAATCACTTTAACAATGAAGTTACTTTGTAAATTAAAGTTGCATGAAAAAAGTAACTAAAAAATAAATATTAAAGATACTTTAGAGTGATCCACTTTTACAATTTACGTGAAATGAACTTCACAATGAATGCGTAAACTTTTTCAAAAAGTAACAAAAAAGACGAACTCAAAATCTATTACTAAATAAAACAATTTTCAACCAAGTGAGTTAGTACTAAACACATTATAATATTAAGAAGGAGGATGGGGAGTTTTTCTCTTGTTATTGTTGGAGTTCCCTCTCAAGGTGTATGCTTTAAAAACCTTTTTTTCATGCTTTCACAAAAACAAAAAAATTTCATCTCAATAGAAACAATGGGGTTAGATTACTTGGAAAATCAAAGTTTTTTCTCTATTTCCGATTTGTCAAGATCACACAATGCATGAAAAAGAGCATACATAGAAAATAAAATACTTTCCACTCGATTTAGTATTTGTCGAGATGATAAAGAGAACAAGGTAAAGATCATATGTAGACTAGAAAAAGTAGCAATCCAGAAAAAAAAAATAGAAAAAAAAAATGTTATCTGTGTAAATTTTTTGAAAAAGAGAGTATTCAAGATTTATAACTTTGGATCTGACTGAAATGGCCATATCTTGGGAAAATGGAAACCTTTTCGAGTGAAATGAAATATGTTTCTAACTGAAAAAATGTTGTAGATGCAATGGAGCACTCCTCTCAGCCAAGAAGTGTACTAAAATAACATAAAATCGAAATGAGGCAACATAACTTCAATATCTCTATCTAGATCAGGATTGGGTCTTTGAATGGAATTTGATACCATGTTAAAAAACACAGGGTATTCCAATAGAGGGTGAAAAAATTCAGTAACCACTCACACAACTAGAGCAGAGATCAACATACTGATATTTTTATGTGGTAAAAACCCACTATGGGGAAACATCCATGGCCCCAACGAACATGGCCACCTGAGGAAATTTATTAATGAAAAGGAAAAATATTATGAGATATTTTCTCACAATTGACTATCAACAAATGAACCTTGATGGTATTTAAATATATATCATGGATGGATTAGGTACCAAGCCACATATCAATGTAGTTGTTAATATCAAAGAGAATATAAGATGTCA
The DNA here is from genome assembly GCA_900067695.1 of Picea abies. Taxonomy (NCBI): domain Eukaryota; kingdom Viridiplantae; phylum Streptophyta; class Pinopsida; order Pinales; family Pinaceae; genus Picea; species Picea abies. The sequence goes on along the minus strand of CBVK0100922777.1, from coordinate 12,176 downwards.
TATCACTCTACGTCTAGAACATGTCATGACCATCAGATTACATAACCAAAAATGCATACTAATGCATACTAAATAAACACACTTTAACCTAATGACATAGTAGACCAAGTTGATATTAACTAAATCCTAAGTGTCTAAATGTCCTAACAATTTTCTTTGAGGTCAATGAAGCTCAAGTATTATTGCATCAATGACTGGTATTCATTTCTGAAGACTCAAAAGCAAAAACCATTATATAAGTTGCCTTAAATTATTTTATCAAATAACAACCTTAATAGACACAATTATTGTTCAATATAAAAAAAATCATGACATATGTGATTACTATTCCTAAGGTTGTTTCTCTCCTCTAAAATGTAAACCTCTTTGTGATGCCTCTATGCAACAATTAAAATAATCAATTAATGAAAAATTCAAAATGCCTAAAATCATTTACATATATTCTCAATAATGATTTCATCAAAACTAATTATTTCATCAACAATATCTTCGAAAATGTTGAATATCGGTGTTCCTAGTTAGGAGGTAAAATTGATTATTAAACATCCTAATATGAAGTAGCATTCATAGTTATAGTAGGTGTAGAGGGAAAAACTATATATGTAGTAATTGTATATTCAATAAACATAGGTGTAGCAACTATAGTGGCCATAAAAGAGTTTCAACACTAGTAGATGGAACAAAGGCATGTGTAGTGTGTACTTTAAGGCAATAGAAGAAGTTGTACTCAATTTTTCAATGGGTAAACCAATGTTATAAGGATACATTTGAGTTTGGACCTTGTAATAATTCACTTTCAAATACATGTCAAACCTAGCTTTGATACCAACTTGATCTGAAAATCCTTAGATGTCAATTAGTTCTTAAGCAGACACTAACATCTGACCAGATTCGAGAAATTAAGATCGTTATGACTATTTGAAAAATATCATGTGAAAATGTTTACTTATCCATAAACTTCATTAAATGATAAATATAACTTGCGGAAATAAGAATGCCAAAATAAAGAGAAATATAGACAACACATAACAAGGCTCATTACATAGTTTGATAATGTAGTTTACCCATCTTGTGATACATCTTCGGGTTCTCTTACAAACAATGATATCACTCTATTAATTCTTAAATGATTGAGACAATGATGAATAAAGAGAAATATAAAAAATCAAATGATAGATATAATTATTAAATGATAAATATAACTTGCGGAAATAAGAATGCCAAAATAAAGAGAAATATAGACAATGCATAACAAGGCTCATTACATAGTTTGATAACATAGTTTACCCATCTTGGGATACATCTTCGGGTCCTCTTACAAACAATGATATCACTCTATTAATTATTAAATGATTGATACAATGATGAATTACCATGGAAAATTTGAAGACACCCTTCAATTCTATTTCTCAAACCCATAAACAAAAGGTTACCAATAATTTCTCTTGAAATTCTGAGAATAATGAGTATAAACTTGACTATGTTATGAACAAATTCTTAAAGACCCCAGTTTTGCACCCAAAATAAGACTATGGCTCTCATACATGGAAAATGGAACTAATAATTTCATACACATCACTTTATCAAAAAACCGACATCACCATGTTATTCCTTTCGAAAAAATGAGAAAAATAAGTATAAACTTGATCATGTTTGGACATAGTGCTCAAAGACCCTCCTTGGAACACACTTTAGGATAACAATACAACTCCTATACTTGAACAAAATCCATCTTGATATCCATGCTAGGATTCAGCATGAAATTCCGTGCCCCCCTTTTGCATTGGTTAAAGTTCTAGTTTAAATAGGGGAGGTCGAGGGGGTCAACACCCACCCGACCCTCTATATACCTATGTGGAAAATAAATAAAAATTTGTTTTTTTTTTTAACCAACTATATGATATGGTATAATGGTTGGAAGATATGGACAAATTTATTTGTTGGTCTGAAGATCTGGGGTCTACCTTGAATGACACCGCTTTATGGAATATTACATTTAACTCAAAAATAAATATCATACCCGCCAATGGAATATTCAACATATATGTTAGCTAGATTCATTAATACCATTGGTTTGTTAACTAGAGGTCTCACATTTGATTCCACTGAGATCCAACAATGTTTTATACCCTTAGCCATTATTGGTCAATCAAAGAGTGTCACATGACACTCTCTGATTGCTCCACATCATTTCTACGTCACCTATTGAATATACATGAACGAATATTACACATGTTAGTGCTACATCATTGTACGATATGCCATGTGTCACCCTTTCAGTGGTGCTACATGAACCATATGGTTTCCAAGTCATCCATACAGATGACATATGGTGACTTTTTATTGGTCCAACTAGGTGCCAATTTGTGTATTTTCAGGTGAAATGTGGCACTCTGTTGTGTTGCCACATCACCATGCCTACATCAACATGATGTCACCCTATGCCAACTCAGTTGTATGGATGGTCCACGTGGCAGCCTGTGGTCTTGCAATGTGGCACCCCAATTTTTTTCCTTCTTCCATGTTTTACCAAAACTTCGACAAGCCATAACTTTCTCATACGACATTCATTTGAAGCAATTCATGCATCGTTGGAAAAATCTCATTGAGTTTTACACAATGAAGTCATTTTCATTAGTATTTTAGATGATTAAGTTTTTAGTGTTCTGGATCCTCCTAGATCACACCCCCCCACTAAAAAAAATTTGGACCTCTAAAAGTATCTATTATTCAACAACTTAAGATGATAAAGCTTCCCCACTCTTCCACCTTGATAAAATGCACTTCATGGATTATTCAACAACTTAGTGATGATAAATATTCCTCACTATTCAACTTTGTTGAAACGCACTTTGAGCGATCTCCATTTGGAAATTTCCCTCCATATTGGATATCCATCTTGGATACTCATCTTGGATCTCCATCTTGGATACTCATATTGGATCTCCACCTTGGAACTTCGTTCTCATCTCTTTTTCTTGATCCTTAAAAATATCAAGGAAACCAATCTGGATCAGTGTAATTATGTCCGAATCTTTGAAATATGGTTATAACTCTGGCTCTTGGAAACAAATATGACTCTGGCTCTGGATCATGGATTTGTCTCTTGGAAACAAATCTAACTCTAGCTATGGCTCATGGATATTGACTCTTGTTCCTGGATATGGCTCTAACAATGGCTCATGGATACTAGCTTTGGTTTCTAGCTATGGCTCCAATTCCGGTTTTGGATCACTGGAGCACTGGCTACAAACGTCTGCTCACCAAATCTTTCACAACTCAATAATATCCATATATGAACTCTAAACTCAACATCCATTCCTATATCTTTATCTCTTGGAGAAATTCCATCTCGAAAATCATGGAGCCAAGTCAAAAATTGGTCTTTGTCTCACTCATCTTGGACTGGATCATTCCATTTTTGTTCATGTCACGAGACATCTTGGGTTCACTATTCATGTACTGCTTGATGTATTTGGTGGAGTCATTGAATGAAATTATTGATCACTTATTTCACTCACTTCCTTGAAAGAAAAATCTAAACATGTTTTCTACAAACATCTTGACTATTTGAATTGCTTTTGTACAAGGCGTACATATTACATGAACATGACATTTACAAAACATATTTAAGATGTCCATAGCAGAAAGCATACATTTACAAGACATTTAATCAACAATCACTTATTTTTATATTATTCTTCTAATAAGTATTCCACCTCCTACTTCATACGTAGAAGATTATTTCCATCCGACTTTACAATAATGGAGAATAAAATTTAGAAGGATTGTATTCATGCTAACTTTTTTATTTACAAATGAACTTTAAAATTCCATTTTAGGCCAATTCCCAAAACTGGAATTTTCTTAGACACCTATAAGGAAGGGATAGGTGGGGCTCTTCATGGACTAATTCTTCTAAAAATATTGGAAGGAGTCTCACAAATTTCTATCTATGAAACTACCTTGGATTCTATATTGGACTCTATCTCCAATGTTTAATGCAAGTACCCACTCGATCGAATTATAGGCCATCCAAGAAACCTATATAATATCTCATTTCTGACACTAAGCACCACTATTATGTCCCGAGTATCTTTCTCTGAATATACAAGTACCTATCCATATTGGAACACAATTCCATATCCCTCATCTTCCAAAGATGATATTGAAAGTGAGTTCACTTTCAATTCTACAACAAATAACATATGTTATATACCCATAGATCTTGTTGACTCGAGCTAGAATCTCACATATGTAACTCCCCTCATTACATTTCTTGTATTAGTCCCAGATCTCACATAGGAGTCTCTGTCGAGTTCTAAGAAGGTAAGGAATATTGATCTCATTCATTTCATGTGGAGAGATGAGAAACTGTTCATAAACCATACCTCGATGTCTTCATACACTATACTACTAAGAAAATCTAGCAAAAATAATTCTTTGTCATATTTCTCAGCAAGAATATAAACTTGAGTTGCATTTTCTATATGTATTCTTATAAGTTCTTTCACATATTCCTTTTTCTTCTTCAGACACAATTGTGGATGAAGCGTTCAACACTTTTCAATCCAATGACCATTATTACCACAATGAGCGCAAAATTTCTTTTTCTTGTCATGGAACCACAATCCTTTCTTTTCATTCTCCCTATTATGCTTTGGGAAAATACCTATGATCCTTCTTGGATGAATTCTCTTGCAAGGGTTGTCTCTTCCAAAACTTTTGCATACAATGATTATGAAATCCACAAAAAACACATGGATATATAGGCCATAAGATTGGCATTACTATACCATTCTTTCCGCATTTAATGAACACATTAGGATGATTACCAAAAATTTTAGGACTTCCCTTTATGCCATTCTCACAAGTGGGAACTTTCTTCATTCCTTCCTCATATTTCTCACATATTATAGGATATGCTTCACATTTGATTCCTTTCCCAGGGTTGGAAGGTTTTTCTAGTAGAATGAACTGCCTGTGAAGTATATGCACCTATTCATTTGAAGCTTTCCTTACTTCAGTTGTCTTAGAGAATTCTCCATCTCCTTCTTGGCCATATCCCAATCATCCATAATGAGGTCCCCCCTCTGTCTATATGGGATTAGTCACTCGTTGGATACCGATTCCATGACATTTTCCATCGTATCCCATTTTGGTTAGTAGCTTAAAACCAATACCATAAGTACGTTCCTTAAATTCATCCAAGGAAACATTTTTATCCTCATGGGAAGAAATAGAACATGATGAATCATTTTCATGGCATACCTCGGCTACCGTTTGTAAGCCTTTTGTAGAATATTTTTCGTTTGCATGATAGATTTTTCCTTCTCTACTTGTTCATCTTTATTGAATTGTGCCAAAATTTTATCTTTGGCTTGCAACTCACTTTCCAATTCTTGAATAATACCTATAAGAAGTTATTCATGACATACCAACCAATATTGAAGCTATTGCTCTCCTCCTTGAGGTATTGTAGTTGCATTCTCAATTCATAGTTCTCCTTTTGAATCTCACGGTTCATGTCTTACTGAAGACTTAATTTCATTAGAGCTTTTCTCATGATGATATTTTTCAACAAATAGATATGTGCTCTTCCAACAAGGGGTCTTCAAGAATGCCTTCACTAAGCTTGAGTTTGGACCTTGTAAGCATTTACTTGCAAATACATGTCAAACCTGTCCCTAATAATGACTTGATATGAAAATCCTTAGATGTCAATTAGTTCTTAAGAAGTCACTAAAATCCTATCACTAAAATATATATACACTCATAATGTATATATATATTTTTGATTTGTTATTTTTGATTTATTTTTATCTAATTTAATTTCTCTTAATTCGTATATGGAAGGTAATTCACATATGATAATTAAAAATCCAAATCCGTGTGGGTCCAAAGTCCTCATTCTATGTTGTTGTATAAACTTTACTAACATATATACAAATTATCAAAAATAAATCTTAAGGTAAAGTACCCATATTGTCAATACATAAATACTCAAGTTAGGACGTTTTTAGAACCTTTATAATATCCCCTTGTATTCTATAGTAAGTAATTAAATCATATTACAATATCCAACTCAAGGTCACAGTGGAGAAATTAGCACTTATGGTTTAATTACATATACAACCCAAGGGAATTCATTTCAATTTCTATATAGGAAAAGGTACTCGTAATTCTAGTAACTAGATGTAACATTTTCTTGTTGAAATTGCCTATGACAAATCAATACTATCTCTACCTGAGTACAACACTTAAGGAGCTCTTAACTACTATATACTATCTCTACCTGAGTACAACACTTAAGGAGCTCTTAACTACTATATGCTACTTTCAAAGTAACACTTTATTTCCTGGGAGAGGTTTGTGTGTATTTTCAGACTCTTAATTGGGGAAACACAAGGCTGGATCGCCACCGTTCAAAGGTAAAAGTGTCCACGGGCTCTGCTACCATCAGTTTGAGTAATTCATTTTTGAAAAATGAGAGGGTTTGGTTTCATTACCACTTGTTCAACATTCTGACCCAGATTCTTCTCCTCACCTCTGATCTGTAGTAGAGTGCATCTCTTGGTGCTATAACACTACTCCATGTGACCTTCCATACTGTAAGCACCTCACTCTGTAGCTCTTTAGGTAACCCGCACACTCTTTTGTTACCCAACATTTAAACTCTTTGCACCGAGTATCCTGTGGTATTCTTCTTAATATTTGTTAGATTTCTTCTCTTCAGGGAAACTCAAATCTGTTGGAAAATTTTTGTTACATAGGATTTCTTTTTAGTCTCACTACTAGTTTTATTCTCTAATGTTGATTGCGGTGCATGATAAAAATCCATTCATTGTCATTTTTCTTATGGGTTGAAATGATTGGGTCTCAAAAGATATCATGTTGGTTTCTTCTTCTCTCACTAGTACAAAATGAGAGATAAATGACCAAAAAAATGACCAAAATCCGTTTATAAATGACCACTTTTGATTTGGAAATCATTGATGGCTAATTTCCGATCTCTTATCAAGTGACAAAAAAAGTGGTCATATTTAGTTTGGTCATTTATAGCTTGTCTTCTGATCATTAATTTCGTTGTTAATTTGGTCATTAATTGTGACAATTAATGACCAAATATATGACCAAATTAAATATGACCACATTTTTTATTGCTGATAAGAGACAGTAAATTAGCCACCAACTATCCCCAAATCAAAAGTGGTCATTTATATGCAGATTTTGGCTCTGTACTAGTGGTTGCAAGCAGATAGGACACCAGTGATTGTGATATAATATGGCTTCATTCTTGTCTTCATGAAAACATATTGTTGTGATTTTTGTTTTTAAATGATGCAAGGTCCCATCGATTTCCTCCAACAATATTTCTATATGTATTCCACTTTCCACTAGTGAAATTAACAAGGCCACTCGAATCTGTGGACACCACATGATCTCTAGAGATGTTGGCAATGTCATTAGTTGAGGGATCAGTTGCCAATGGGGGAATTCCATTCTAAGCGGAGAACACGTCTAATTGACGTACCTAGGTGGATGGATATCAACAGTAAGTCATGTTTTTTCAGCCTCTAATTGATGATGAATAAAATTGGAGATGGAGCAATCCTTATGATCATATTTACTATTGTTTTCTGATTAGACAACCAATAGACATGTTGTCCGAAACCAATTCAGATTTGCACCATAATTTTCCAAAGGAAATTTCAAACATTTCTAAAGGTCTACTACATGAAAAATTCTCCACATATCTATTCTCTAACTTATCCCGGAATAGAAACAAGGCTAACTAGATATTGAATACCCCTCTCCAATGAGCACAAATAAAAAAAGACATATCCCGTCCCTTAACAACATCCTTCCAAAACTTGTTTCAAAAGAACGTGCGTTCCTTTGCCGATATCTGCATGAATCCTCAAATCAGAAATATGTTTTGTTGGATTCTACTTATATACTTCTGTACAAGCATCTTCCTTGGCTCCACCTTCATTTTGATGACTTCTTGTTGATTGGATCCTTCAGAATTTAACTCGATGTGTAAAATATGCAACAAGGAACTTTGGTTTGGGTATACTCCACTAGTTGCAACAGATTTTGTATTCATTGCATTGTTCATCACTTTGCTTCTTACAAGTGATCTTCACTGCATTGCCAATTGACTAGCCATGGTGTGCATCACAACCAGATAAAAAACCCTTTAGGATCATCTCACAATGAATCTTGAGAATTTCTTGAAGAGTGCCTTTGCTGCCAAGCCCATCAACAAGCACATTTTGAATAGGGGAAGTTGTCAAAAGTCCTCTTACTACAATTGCTTCATAAAGTTTTAAAGACTTGTGCAATTTTTATTCCTTACAATAGCTCTTAATGAGGATATTGTACGCAACATGATCCACACACAAACCATTTCTTTGCATTTTCAAAAAGCGCTCATGAGCTAAGCTTCTTGTGTTTTCCATTTCTTGCAAAGGACATAAATTAGTTCAGTATAGGTGAGCTATGACATCATGATTCCCAAACATTTCGTTATCAGATAACATAAATTCTACAACCCCTTTTCCTGCTAGTTGTTTATTAGACTTGGAACCATATGTCCTTGGAACAAGTTTTTGCCCCAGTTTTCAAGGAGAACTTGATGGCAGCATGCCAATTGCCATGAACTAATATAGTTATCATAATGTAGATAGGTTCCCTTGGAAAGTTGGTGCAAAGGGTATCTTTTTTCATTCTGATGGTAGAGAACATACTTCTTATAGTAGTACACCAATTGCAACAGAAAATTTGTGTTAGGCGCATAACCTGCCAGCTTCATTTTTTCCACCAATATCTCCAATGTTGCATAGATATCCTCTCTCTCTCATAACTTTTCTCACCTTTTCTGCACCGTCAACTATACACCCAATCTCATGAAGACATTACCTTATCTGCTCAGAGTTTACTGGTTCAGAGCTTACTCGCCAGAAAATATCCAATTTAACTGATATATATCTATGAAAAACAAAAAATCATCTCCAAACACTCTAGTATGTCAGCAAAGACACAACATAAATAATGTGCGGAAATATTCTAAGTTGTAGTCATGCAAATAGTCTTTAGCTGTGCAGTTCAAAAGTGGAAATGACCATTATAACAAACCTTCTTAAGTCTCATTTGTTCCCACCAAGTTAATGACATTCAATGTGCAGACCCTTCATCCTTGTCTTTGGGTTTTTTGTTGGCCTATCCCATTTGGATGCCTTGTATTAGCAACAAAGGGAACAAGTCGCTTGTAATCTCTCTTTCTTCCTGGGCCATATGTATCAAGCACTCGTCCAAGTGATAACCTTGTATTATGCAATGCAACCTCCCTAGAAGAAATCTCAATACTGCTTTGTACAACTATTTCACTGTGCACCATACCTCCAGAGCCAGCTGAGTACTGCAATGGAACACTACGAGCTTTGAAGGAACTCTATGAGGAAAGAGAAATAACTCTTTTATCTTCATTGTAAAATGCCCATTCTTTGAACTCCCTATATCAATTGGGTAGTTTGGAAGGCTTCTATAACTTTGTAAAAGAGATTCAATCACACTTAATGCTTCCCAACATAGAGTGCTCTCCACCAACTGGGACACAATTGCATATACCCGTGGACTATGTGCTGCATCCATTGGAGATTGTTGAAGAAGGGATTTGAGCATAAGGAAAATTACTCGTTGATATTCTACTGGACCCTTCTCTAGAAATATAAGTAAGTTCCCAAATGCAAGCGAAGAGTGTCGAGAAAACCATTCCACACAAAGGAGAGGAGATACACGATTCAACAGGTCCTTAATTGTTATTATCTGACCTTCAGCATATACAAAAAATACCAATGCAAACTCATCTAGACCTTTTTCCTTGCACCAATGTGAAATGTTCATAGTAATAGAACAAGCCTTTTGATATTGTTGCTGCAGTAGAGACTCGAAACCCATAATCGGGTCCTTTTCCCTCTAAAGTTATAAATAGAGCCAGGGAAGCAACCAACAACATGCATGAGCATCCTTGTCTTAGAATCACCAAATATACAATCACATGACTGCAACATTATTCGGGAGAGAACTTCAATAGTTGAAGCATGACTAATAGTGGACATAAGGCATTTTAGTACCAATGACTGAACTCCTTGAAAAGATTGAGCCTCTCTTGTTTCTGTTCTAATTTCAGCATGTATGTGACTGTCAAAATGTTTTGAATCCAACCTACCTAAATCCCTATCCTGCTGGTTTCTTTCAAATTCATCTCTAGGCATGTTGGATAACAACACATTTTCAGTTGTACGTTCTCGAAATGATAATATGCCACTAACATGAGAATTTACACGAGAATTTTTTTTTTAGTAAAATTGTGTGTAGACGTGAATAAAATCAATATGCATCATAGCCACACAACCCCAGAAGAATTGTGGGTATAGAATAACCTTCTGTGGTTCCATAATCTCAACCATTACTTGTAAAGTCAACAATATCTCCATAATGAAACCTTGAGCTTGTGGGTTGGGTTGCTAAATCATCGATGCAATCATGTCAACAACAATAAACCAGTACTGCTCATTACACTCGAGCGTAAAGCACGATATATTTGATGGGAGCGACAATCCAGATGAATGGAAGTGCATTCCACATCCCACTTTAGTGCCTCTTCTTCCCAATTCTCCCGAAGATCACCTTGGAAAAATATTGCATCAACAACACTAAGTACAAGTGAAAATAATAATTGCATCAACAACACTCAGTACAAGTGAAAATAATAATGCGGCACTTGGAAGTTCATGAAAGTTGAAGTTATGTCCTCATTATCCCACAACATATTGCCTTTCTTTGACTGGACATATTTAATTAAGTTAGATACTTGTTGTTTATACTCGCATTCAACGTAATCCCCAACTCCATAAAGCTCAAGGTGCCTCAAGCGAGTATAGCAGGTTTACAAGAAGATGATGGCAATGCTCAAGTGCAATATCTTATGAGCTATCCATAGAGACAAATGTGACATGAAATAGAAAAGGAAGGTGACCACGAAAATCGTCATCATTTTCATATGCTATTTCTGTTGGAAACGGTGACAACAACTCACCCATGAATAGGATTCTAGATCCTATAAATGTTTATCTTATGAGAATTGTGTTTTTCCGCATTCGCAATTTCAACAATTTCTGCTAAAAGAATTCATTCTACATTAGCGAGGAAAACCCAGTGATGATGACCCTGTAATGCATATTGCAATTCCCCTGTAGCCACAACAAGATTTCTAGACCGAATTACTTCTAATGAATTTGGAGTGTCAAAAAAAATAGTCAGCACTATCTCTTGAAAAGTTGTCGGCTTTTGAGGCTACCATTGGAACTCCTCACACCCATTAATGGGCCTGGCATATTCATCAAGGGGTCGGAACCTGTAAAGTGTTGTCCAGGACTTCTTGTATGAAACTCGGACATACTGTTAAGAGGACTAGATATGCTACGACCTGTTGTTGTTCTCCAACTTACACTACCACTTGCAATATGTGTCAATAAATGTAGTTCCTGCAAAGATATTAGACTCAAATCCAAACTTAATAATTTTGCAACGGATCTACATACCCTGTTTCAGTGCCCATAAATATGAACATGATGAAAAAATACCAGCTTGCGTTTAGCCTGAGATTTGTACATTACATTTGGTGATGTTAGAATTGTCAATGCGAAAAACACAATTCACAATGATAATTAACGATCACACATATAAGGAACACATGGATTTCACGTGGTTCACCCAAACTTTGGGCTATGTCCACCAAGCATAGGCATCGGTTGTCTTATTATTCATATCTTGGAGATTACATCACCTCACTCACACTCTGTCCTTTTTGCCTGTACAGGCTTACATGCATTTATATACGTTTACAAGAAACTGAATAATAAATGCAATCCCTGTCCATATTCTAACTTGATCTATTTGGTTGTAACCAACGCAGAATAATAGGATCCAAATCTGTTTCTGGTAATTCGTTGTCACCAAATCCCAACAATATCCACCTTGGCAACAATTAAATTGATACCTTGCTCCTTCCTTTTGTTCGTCACCTTTTCTACAAGCCAAGGGAAGCCAAGCACCACTGCAACTTCTCTAATAAAACTGGTTTCATGATCTCGCATGTGTGACTTGCA
>CBVK0100922697.1:18884-33652 GCA_900067695.1 Picea abies | reverse complement strand
TTAAACAAAGGAAGAGGAACTTACCGAAGGTGAGTTATATCGAGCATGTGTTATCCTCCTCGAGCTCATTAAATAAAAAAGAGGTACTCATCTATCTGGATGGGGGAAAAATTGAAAGGAGCAAGCCAAGCAGTCTCTTGAGAACATCATCCAGCACTTCTTAGAGTCTCCCTTGAACACGGAACTTTGTCATTTGCACATATCATAATCCATTGAACCTCTACACTGAGCCAATCCTTCGAGTTCCTTTCACTCTTTTGGGTCACCCGATGCAAGTCACAATACCCACTGCATAGTTTTGGTCCATGTCATGTTTTGCTGTTGTGCCTCAGTGTTCAAGGGAAGTATCCGCCTCGAGAGTCATCCATCCCAAATATCTTTCCTCAAAACCTGTGTTATTCCATGTCCATTTGATCTGCCAATTACATCTCCATGTCTGTTTCATGTCGTTGATGGGGGATACATCAAGGCCCTCCCTCTATGAGTCTATTCCTGTCGACTCCAACACATTATCCAGGAATTAGGCTCAGAAACTAGTTAGTACTTTGGGACCTGCATGCCTCAATGGCAGGCCTCCACACATTCGACAGTAGGTTTACATCATTGACCCCTGATCGAATGATTCCACGGATGTTCGACCTCAGCTCATCTATTCACATTCGCTGGAATGTACTAGGGTACCTTGGGAATCATTGACATTAATGGTGATCTCCCTCTCACTTGTCAACGGTTCACACCATTGACTGGTAATCAAGTGGTTTCTGCCATGTTCGACATCAAGACATCTATTCACATGGTCAGACTCATACCATATTGGGATTGGTAAGAAGACCCTGGGTTGAGAGATCACTTTGATATATGCTTTTCCCAGGCTGTGAAGGAATTTCTATTGGACAAAGAACACATACACTGTCACATAGATCCACTTTGTATTGGTCGTGGCTATGTCTTGTCATCTCGTAGATCCACTATGTATTCTTCATGGCTACGATCAGTCCGAGTCATCAGAGTATAGATCCACATTGTATATTCGATGGATATACCTTTTTATCAATACAATTATGGATCCACAGTGTATTTTATGGCGGCCATATCTTGCAAAGTCTTGATCACCCAAGCATAGGTATGCCTGCCTTGGGTTTTGAAATATGTCATGATATTTTTTGGATGTTTGTGTGCAGCTTCCGTCAGGTTCTTCGAGTCTATACCCTTGCTTGGATGTATACAAAGTATTTCAGTTATCAGTTGGCATCTTCTAACTTCATACTTTGGTGGGCAATATGTTACACGTCAAAATTACTCAACTAGATAAGTGTCACATGTTCCTCTCAATTGTCGTAAGTGTCGCAACCTCCTTACAACTTTCGCAAGTGTCGCAAGTTGGCCACAGGTGTCACAAACGATGTTCGAGCATACTGCCATGCTGACGACACTAAGGAGACACTAAGAACACCTCATGTGCTTGATTTGATAAAGAATAACTGGTTTACTGAAGTTAAATAATTCTTAACACCTGAAGAGAGCTCTGAAACAAAGGATTTGAGGGGGAGTGCTCCCCTATATCATCCTTAGGAGCACTGGCGCTCCATTACAAGGTTTCAGGGAGCGTTATAATGCTCCCCTGCCCCCTCTGAAGGAGTGCTACTCATATTGAAGGCGTTGGCGCTTCCCTAAAGCTTACCAAGGAGGGCTATAGCACTCTAATGCCCCTTCTAAGGGAGCGCTGCCTAATCTGAGGTAGTAGTTGGCCCGTTGAGGAGAATAAGGGGAGGATCTTTCAATATTAGGAGGCAGTTGTATTCGAATTCTTGGTTTCATCAAGAGATCCCTGATCTAAGGAGGAAGTTCCCAACTTGTTCTAAAGATAACTCAAGAGGTTAAGATCCTCTTAACCTATATAAGCAGGCTCTATGATGGTGGAAAGGGGGAAGAACTGCTAGCATGAAACCTATGATCTTGGAGGAAACTTACAGTCAGCCCGAAGAGAGTGATCAGTGAAGCTGTTGTTATCCAAGTTGTGGATCTTTCAGGTAAGGGTTAGACGAAGAGGAATTGATGAAGCTATCGCATTTGCATCTACGATTGTAAGTACTGTTGTCATTATTCTCATTAATATGACACGCTTGGCCTATTTCTTTCTAGTTTGTGTCTAATATCACATGAACTTATCATTGATTGATAGATCTGTTTTCAAGCTAACAACAATAGAGTAGGAAGTGGTTGTATCTTGTTTGTCTGCAGAACTCGGCGAAGAGAAAAGGAATGGAGTGCAACTCAGAGTGTGCAGGGACAAACGTTGATAAAAAGGTACTTCTGTTATCCTTCCTTCTCATGTGTTAGTTTAGATAGATTTGAAAGGAAGTCATTGTCCACGTTAAGCATTTTCTGTCTAGAGTTAGGGTCAAGCTCTTAGAGTCAATCTACCTATCCGCAGGGAGATTTTCCTACAACACACATAGTTGAGATGCTCAATCCATGGGAGAAGGAGTTAGAAATGTTGGAGGATTAGTTGAACCATCCAGAGCTAGTAAATGACTGCCACGAGGAGACAGTCATGCATATGTTAGTAGAGGAGCATTCCAAGGAATCACTCAGAAATTTCAGCTAGGGAGCTGAACAATTGATGATGACTGCAATGCCGAGGCATGCTGCAGAAGATGAAGCAAAATCCCAGTCTAGAGAGCAGCTAGAGGAAGATGGAGATGCACCAGTAGGAGAAATGGCAGAAGCAAGCCTATAAAAGAAGGTGACTGAACAATAGGTCAGTCAGGAAGATAAGACCACAGAGATGAATTTTGCAGTAGAGTGGGAAGCTGAGGCCACAAAGGAAGAAAATAGCATGGGGGATCTAGTTGATATGCCCACTAATAAGGACGAAGAAGTGCAGCTGAGGAGACTTCATAAAGAGAGCCAGCCACTAGATCAGTTGGATGAGGTAATTGAGGGAATCAGAAGGCTGATGTTTAGGTCAGCAACAGAAATTGCCAGTGAGGAGGAGCTAAGAAGAGGAGAACTTGCCATAGTAGCAGGGCAGCAGAAGCAACAACATCAACGAAGCAGTGGAGCAGATGGACATATCCAGAGAACTGTTTAGGATCTAGGTGGATTTCAGCAGCCATGTTGAGAAGCTCATGAGCAGGAGTTCATGAATTTTTTTGCAGCTGAGGAGTATGATGCAGGAGCATCTCTCCAAGCCAGCTAAGCGCCAACCATCCATCACATAAAGCACACATTCAATGGAGAGGACAGGCGCAACCCTCTCACTTCTAAATTTTGAATTTTGAAAATTGTATTAAATGATTGTAAGGCTAGTAGAGCCAAAAGCCATGCATGTACGCAGGCTTAGATAAAGATTTCCTTAAATAGTCATAAGGCTGAGATCTAGATTTGATTCAGACTACACAGCCATTCAATGAAATTGAATGTAAATTAATGAGAGTTGGTGAGGATGGAGGGAAGAGCTTGAGGATCCCCTCTTTGTAAAAATATCCTCTTTGTATCTAGATTTAGTTTTGAAAGGTAGAGTAGAGAGAATAGGGAGAAGAGAGGAGAGCTGAGACTCTATTGCAGTCTGAGCTCAAACACAATGTAAAGAGGCATTTCATATAGATATAAACAGATCAGTTTTTCCTGCATGTTGTTGTTCATGTGTTTGTGAGTTCAGAATGAATGTCTTTCTATGTTGATAATATGTTGTAGATGTATGTTAGATGTGAATTTGTAGGAGATAGATATATTTCCCTATCTGTGAGTTCTTTGATTTGAGGTTTGGGTTCTTTGAGGCTTCATGCAAAAGGTTGCATGACAAAATACCATAGGTTCTGAAAGCCAGTGAAAGGAGTGTACTTTTGAATTCTGTGGAATTTCAGACAAAGACATGCCAGGAGGGCACACCAGCTGAAGTCATTAACTCAAAGAGGAAGCCTCAAGGTTGTTGAACATCTTGAAGGAGAAACAATGTAGACGAGAGCACAAAGAGGAGAAGTAGAATTGTTGAGAATTCTGTAAAGGCTCTGCCAGGAGGGCATTGAGAAAATGCACAGGATGCATTGAGCCAATGCATAGAGTGCACTTTTGAATTCTACGGAATTTGGACAGAGTTGTGCCAGGAGGGCGCACCAAAGGAAGTATTAGACCTAGGGAAGAAGCCTCAAGGTTGCTGAAAACCTTGGAGGTAAGACTGTGCAAAGGAAGGCACAAAGATAAAAAAATCACTGAGGGTTCTGTAGAAGCTCTACCAGGATGGCATTGAGTAGTTGCATAGAGTGCACAGAAGAACTCTCTCTTTCGAGTTCTGAGATAAGGGAAGTTTCATGGGGAAGACACTCATAGTATTTTTGAACATCCTATAGGCTTAGCAAGGCGTGCTTGAGTGGGAAGTTGTAGAGGAGGGCACTTCCACCCCTTCAAGGAGATGAAGGGACAGAGACCATTGAGGTCCGAGTAGTTGAAGCTCAAGCAGGAAAAATACCTGTGAAAGGAGTGCACCAAGATAATATTCAAGTGAAGTGGTGATATACATTTGTTGGAAGGCTCGTCAGGAACAAGGAGTGCATAGAGGTGAGAACTTGTATCAAAGTTCTTAGGCTCAGAAGAGATAGCATAATTGAGTGCAAGGACCCTACAAGGAGTGCAGAGGTCAAGAAAAATCTTTGGAGGGTTCAGAGTTTGAGAATATTAGGAGGAGGAATGCCTCTTAGAATACAGGCAGGAGCCAAGGTTACAGGATTCACAACAGAGACAAAGGCCAAGGCCTTTTGGAGCAAGAAATATTCCAAGGGAAAGGAAGAAGGTCATGCTCAAGGTAGATCACAACTGTCGTTAGATCAGCTGGAGAGGTGAGATCTGGACCGTTGAGTTTAACGTCCAGACAATAGAAGGAGAGAGTGCAGAAGATTATATTTGGGTCGTCAGATCTAGCGCAAAGGATCGATAGCTGTCAGATCCTGAATGAACTCATATTTCGGGAATTCGGGGATTGGTGTGATAAGAGATTTTGGAGTCACTGCATCGCAAACTTCCAGTTCGCGAAATCCTGAAAATTTCAGGAGCCGTTGATTCCCCTTTGGAGTGGGGTTCGACATTTTGGCATCTCGGAATTCGGCATTTCGAAAATTTCGATGACAAGGAGTTGGGGCACTTTGCATTGAAAACTCGAAAGTCGTGAAACGTGACATGTCCTTGGAGCAGGGTTGTGGTCACGGAGGAAGAAATCATTTCAGAGTTCGGCATTTCGGGGTTCGGGAGATCGAAGGACCAAGAATCGTCTGCAGCCGGAATTGCAGGATCGCGAATTCTGAAATCTCGAAAAGTGGACCGTGGTCACGAGTAGATTTCAACAATTCAGGAATTTGTGGATTCAGACACCAGGGATTGGAAAGACAGAGAACAGGGGGAATGCTTGCATCACAGTTTCTTGAATCATGAAAAGTTGGTAGCGCTTTGTCGTGGACTGCCCTTTTCGACATTCCATGACCCAGGTGTTCGAGAGGCCAGGGGTTGGGAGACATGGAGTCCTGACTCGTGAAATTGCGAAGCCCTAAAAACATTCGAAGGAACTAGCATGAGCCAGAGCCATTGATGAACAGTGGTTTGGGTTGCTACATTTCAAACTCCTAGTTACTGAAATCCCAATACAACCACAACGTCGTGGTCACATGGAGGCGAAGCTCATGCCTACTGCTTGTTCGCACAGGTGGGGTTTCCGAAGGACCTGTGGATCAGATTCATGGGGTTCCAGTGACGGCTCGAAAGAACTATTATGGTTCTGCTGATTCAAAGAATATCAATCCTGTGCGGATCTCGGCCTAAGGGTCAGGGGTCTACGTCAAATATGTACCAACATCATCAACTATACACCTCATGTATGTGCCAACTCATCAACTACTTGTCTCAACCATNNGTGTATATGATCACATACCTACAAACCTTCCTTAACTTTAACAACAAGAGACTAGCATTTTCATCAAACGTTTCTTTAGTCTCACATGACTAGTTTTGGATTAGTCAATAACCCTAACTTGAAATAATCATAACTATGTACCTGTAATGAATAAAGATCTGAAAATCATAAACAATGTGTCTCAATGTTTTTTATGCAATTCCTCTAGGTGTCACTACTTGGAACCTCTCATAAAAGGAGTTATAGCAAAAATGACATACCTTGTTGAATTTTGGCTTATTCTAGAGAGAGACCTTGTAGAGCATTCCCCACGCGTAATATTTGTTGAATCGATCTAAAACTGTTACAAAACATAATAAATACTATACTCTAACCAATAAATTTGGTCTTACTGAATTTGGGTCTGTTATGAAGAAGTTATGACATTTTTACTCGAACCACATGTTTTAGACTAGTTTCAGGACTAGCCACAAACTCTATTTTCCACGGAGTGTAACTCTAAAAATAAAATGACCCACAAGATGAATTTTTTACCAAAAATACTTGGATATGTTTCCTCAATGGAATATCAATTTCACAGTCTGAATCATTCTATAAAAAAAGTTATTGTGAAAATGGTGAGATGACATGTAAATAACATACCTTAGAAAGCATCATCAAAATAATTTATCCTCCCTTGAATTTCGGCCTTCTTTTCTTCACCTTCCCTCTGAATTTCATCTTAGATTTCCTTTGGTTATGTCAGTCACCTATATATATTCAATATGCTCAAGTGTGATGTAAAATTAGAGAGTCTTGCCTCTTATTTATACTATCCATCTTCTAGGTCACCTAACCTAGTTCTAGGTCATTTAACCAATTTTCCTCATTTTTAGGGTTAACCACTTTCCATAATTAGAAAATTATCCCTTACTTTATCATTTAAATATTCCTCCTTGACTTTGTCACCTCACTTTATCATTTAAATAATCTTTTTTTATTTTGTCACTTCACTTTATTATTTAAATAATCCTTCTTGACTTTGTCACTTTAATTTATCATTTAAATAATAATTTCTTCTTTGCAATCTCTTTGACTTCTTTGACCTTTTGGGGCTTGAAGCCAACATATGAGGGTCCTCCAACTTCGTAAGGCCATAACTCCCAAACCATGAGGATTTATGTGACGTTCCACATACCACAAGAAATGGCATGACATGTACTATCCATATAGAATAGTATTACCTTACAATATATTAAAACTCATACCATTATACATGAAAAAAACTTGGGTCCATTACCCAAATCTTTGTGCTACCAAAATTTTCTACCAGACTTTCTTCAAGGGTTGACATCAATGACAACCAACCTTAATAAAAACTCTCCCCCTTTGGCATTGATGGCAACAATCTCATGCAATAATGAAATAATTTCATGCAATAATGAAATAATTTCATGCAATACTGAAGTCATATCACTCATGCTCCACCTGGAACCATGCCTCTCTCCTCTGCATCTCTGTGACCATTTCTCCCCCTGGAATCATGCCTCTATCCTCTACATCTGATAAATCTCTCTTGTTTATCATCAATGGCAAAGGCATCTTTCCATCTGGGGCTTCTCCCCCTAATTGAATTGTCTTCTTTATGGTGTTTCCTCATGTACATATAAGACATATAAGATAAGCATTCAAAAGAATTCATTTTGGAGTAGAAATAAATCTGAGTCTCTGGCGAAGATACTCAAAGGATTCTCTTGGAAGTGGTTTTGTAAAGATGTCTGCCACTTGTTCTTTTGTGCCCACATACTCAACTCTGATGTTCTTTTCTACAACCTGTTCCCGTAGAAAGTGATACTTGATTGGAATATGCTTCATCTTGGAGTGCATCATCGGGTTCTTTGAGATACTGATGGCACTTGTATTATCACAATAGATTGGAATGGGATCATCATACTCAACCTGTATATATGTCAGAGTTTGTTTCATCCAAAGAACCTGTGTACAACATGTTGGTGCTGCAATATACTCTACCTCGGCTGTAGATAGAGATACTGATGATTATTTCTTACTTATCCATGATACTAAAAACTCACCCAAGTAGAATGTTGGTCCATTGGTGCTTCATTGGTCATCAATACAAACTGCCCAATCTGAATCGATGTAGGCAATAAGAGATAGATCATTTCCTTTTGGATACCATAATCCAAATTCTTATGCTCCTTTGAGATATATGAAAATCCTCTTCACTGCTAACACATGTGATTCCTTTGGTGCTGCTTGAAATCATGCCACCTATCCAGCTACCTACATTACATATGGTCTGGATGTTGTCACATATAGTAGGCTACCAATCATTGACCTATATTTCCTTTGATATGTATACTTTGAATCATCATCTTTTCTTAACTTGAAACTGGTTTGCATGGGAGTGATAATTGGTTTCTAATCTTCCATTCTAAACCTCTTTAGCATTTCTCTGAAATACTTGGTTTGAGAAATAAAAATTTCTTGGTTTCTTTGACGTATCTGAAGTCCCAGAAAGAAGGATAGTTATCCAAGTAATGACATTTCAAATTCATTCTGCATATCCTTTGCAAATTTCTAGCTTAACCTATCATCATCACTACCAAAAATAATATCATCAACATAAACTTCAATTAATAAAATATTACCTTGACTTACCTTGATGTAGATGTTGTTGTCTACACTTCCTTTTCTGAACCCTGCATGTTGTAGATATTTATCCAGACTAGAGTACCATTCTCTAAGATCTTGTTTTAGACCATACAAGGCCTTCTTCTTCTTTTTTTAAGTAAAAAAGGGGGAAGATCCTGTTGTATTAGTTGTGCAGTCTTACAAAAAACTTTGGAATGCTAGCCATCCCGCTGAAAAACGAAAACCGAGATAGTTGTCTTCCTATGCAACATGTGTCAAAAAAAAGCCTGCCATCTATCCTACCTGAAGGAAACCAGGAGATATGGAAGCCATTAGTCTGAGCATGTTTCTTCACTTTACACCTAACATCATTCTGATCTAGAGTACTGGTTCGAAACAAAGCAGTTCCGCTAACTAGAATCATTAACAGTGTAATTATCTGATGGGTTCAATATCCTCACCATTCACTCCATCTTTGGCTTGCAGCACGAAGGGTTGTGCACACGTTGGGCATTGTCATACTGGTGACGTGTTGGAGTAGGAGGTGAACAACATGTCTAGGCGTTGATGAATTAGGAGGCCACGGTGGATTTGGTCTTCCACCAGTATTCGTGTTTCAAAAACTAGCTCCAAGTGATTCAGATGGAGGAATGGCACCGAGGCCCTGCCATCCTCCCTCATCCAGCTGCCCTTCATCTCTCCTACCTTGTACGCATCTTATTGTCCTCTTTGAGCCTCTTGGTGAGCCGCTTCCATGGAGAATTCTCCTGCTACTGAGGTCACTGCCACATCTGCCTCTCTCGGGAGTTCTTCCTCGACATAGAAAACAGGAAATTCCTGCATCTGGTCATCATTATTTTCACTGTGTTGCGTCCTTATAGCCCGTTGAATGGTGTCACCGAGAAACCAGGTGGGTGGCTCCCAATTTTCTAGGATGGTGAAGAGAAGGTGCTCTGGAGGATTCTGGACTGTTTCTTCCGGGTGGACCTCCTCCACATAGGCCATGGGAGGTGTCCGAGCTCTTCTGCACTTTTGGGATCTCTGCATCCGAGCCATGGATAACGCCCTTTTAAAATTCTTCTTCCTCTTTTGGTGGGTAGAGAAATCATACTAGGCTACGCCTCTACGTGGTTGACCTCTTTCCCTCGGCATGAGGAAGAGAAGAGCTATGACCAAAATATCAATCTAGTGGCCAACTATGCTCCTACTCTCAAAAAATTCAGACCTCAGCCTATCGAATTCAGAATGCATTGTCTCTCATCCTGGCTTCCTGATAAACAAGGGTGTGATTGTGACATGCTTGGCCATAATGGTTATTCCCCTAGTGCCCTGGGCACCTGTCCTCCTCACTCGCGCGAGAAGCCTCTTCCCATGGGCCTGGCTGCTCAGACTTACCCCCATATTAATGGTGAGGATATGGGAGATGGTGGCCTGTATTTAAGGCTCTTCTAGGCTCTCCACTGCATGTCCAGTCTCCTCTATGTGGCACCCCATCCGGGGATACAAGGCCTTCTATAATTTGCACACATAGTCTGCATTCTATGACAACTAAAATCCTTTTGGTTGTTCAATGTTGACTTCTTCTTCAAGTTCCCCATTCAGAAAAGATGATTTTACATCCATCTGATACACTTTAATATTTTTGGAGCATGCATAAGCTAAAAGAAATCAGATTGCTTCCATTCTAGCAAATGAGAAAAATATATTTTCAAAGTCGATTCCTTCAACCTGTGCATATCCTTTACATACCAATATAGATTTGTTCCTTGTAACCTATCCATCTTCGTTCAATTTATTCTTGTATACCCACTTTGTGTCGATCACATTCTTATCCTTTGGTCTTGGAACCAATTCCCAAGTGTCATTTTTCTTTATTTGATCCAATTATTCATTCATGGCCTTGTTCCAAAATTCATCATTGTTGGCCTCTTCAAAATAGGTTGGTTCAATCGTAGATGTGAGTGTCAGGTGTGTTTGTTCTGGTGAACAAATTCCTCTTCTAGTCTCAACTCCTGCGTCTTTGTTTTTGATGATTTGATCTGAAGGATGATTCTTCTCTACTCGTTTTCTAGGTGTCTTTGGAGGCAAACTTGATCTTTTGCTTATGTCGTATTCTCTTCATCTTCCTCTTCTACTTCCTTTTCATCTTCTTCTCCTTCTTGGAAAATTTGCTCCATTGATTCATTTTCTTCTTCCTTTGATTCTGGTGTTCCTGTTTCATCAATTGTTACATTGATGCTTTCTACAACTTTGTTCAATCTCATATTGTAACACTTGTATGTTTTCCTTGTATTTGAGTAACCAACAAGTGCTCCTTTGTCCACACGAGAGTCAAACTTTCCCATTTTGCTATCTTCTCTTTTGATGTAGCATTTTCTTCCAAAAACTTTGAAGTGATTCTCATTTGTTGGTCTTCCTTTTCATAGCTCATCGGGAGTTTTGTCAGTGTTGTTTCTAAGAATTACTCTGTCTTGAATGTGAAATGTTGTATGCACTATTTGTGTCCAAAATATATCTGTCAATTTGGAATCCATTAGCATTGTTAGAGCCATTTCATGTACTGTCATGTTCTTTCTTTCAACAACTCCATTCTGTTGAGGTGTCCTAGCAGTAGAGAATTGACTTTTTATTCCATGACTACTGCAGTAGTCCATAAATTCCTTTGAAGTGAACCCTCCTCCATTATCATATCTCAAGTATTTGATTTTTTAATCCATTTCATTTTCAACCATTTCCTTGTAGATCTTGAAGTTTTCAAAATCTTCTGACTTATTCTTGAGAAGGAAAACTGCAGTCATTCTTGTATAATCATCAACTAATAACATAAAGTATTTTTCAGCTTTTAAATCCTTTGTTGTAGTTGGTCCAACTAGATCAGTATGCACAATTTCCAGTGGCATTGTCATTGAATATTCCTTTGATTTGAACCTCGTCTTTGTTTTTTTTCCTTGTTGACAATGCTTGCATAAAGTGTTGGTTGGTTTCATGATCTAGGGAATTTCTTTGACTGCTTCTCTTCTCTTGACTTTGACAAGGTTATCAAAATGTATGTGACCCATTATTATGTGCCATAGCCAACTTTCATATTCCTTTCCTAGACAACACTTTTCATTTCCAATTTCACTTAATACATATATGTTGTTTGAAGTTCTCGCAGTTGTAGCAATCAATTTTCCTAAACCTTATTTTCTTATCTCTCACTTTTGTGAATTGAACGTAACTTTATGACCTTGGTCACACATTTGACTCACACTTAGAATATTATGTTTCATATCTTCTACTAGTAGAACATTTTTTTCCTTGGTATTCTTGTTCCCAATTCTGATTGTGCCTTTTCCAATGATTTTAGGTGAATCATCATTTTCGAAGGAGACTGATCCATCTCTTTCCTTTTGTAATGTAAGAAACTTGTCTCTATCACATGTCATGTGTTTTGAACAACCAATGCCAACATACCAACCACACGTGTTTTGCATAGATTTTAAAGCGAGCGTGCATTCTTCATTGCTATATTGATCCTTATTTATTATCCATGTCCTTTTCTGAGGTTCTTGTCTATGACTATTGTTATTATGTTGTGGTTCTCTAGGAGGGATTGGCATTCTGTAATCTTTCACCATGTGTCCAAAATTGTTACATTTGTAACATTCCACTTTAGTGCTCAAAGATTCAAACCTATTGTAACTTCTTCTCTGTGTTTCACTAGGCCTTCTTGGATAACGCCTTTGTGTATGACTTTCAAAGTTGTTTGTGTTCATATTGTTATATTTGCAATCCATAGCTTTATGTCAAAAAATATTCCATGCATAACATAAACCAAAAAATATAGTTTGATACCTGGGAGTTGAAGATATTTTGAAAGGAGATAGTATTATAAATTGTTCTTCTTCCTGAGGCCTGTCTGTCAGTTGTTGATTCAGAAATCTAAATATTCTCAGTGGAGGAGTGTCCCTGCAATCTTCCTTGTAGATCTTCCTATCCCCCTTGATTGTTTCTGCATAGATTTTTGGATATGTTTCTTTCTCTATTGTTTTGGAGCTTGATCCTTTTTCTATCTGATTGTATCCAATTCTGAACTTGTCATCCAAAAAATTTGAGTTGTTCTGCATATTTTTCTTTTGAAGATCCTTTCTTAATGTGACAATCTCTGCTTCCAAATTTCCAATGATCTTGTCTTTTTCTTCTAGTTGTTCTTTGAGTGCTTCTTCAATTATTTTATATTCTTCTATTTGAACCTTGAATTTTTTTATCATTTGTTCTAGTTCTTGAGTGTCTTCTTTCTTGTCTAGTTCTACTTGTAGTTTCTTATTTCTCTTATTTTCTCTTCTGATAAATTCTATGGCACACATTAATTCCCCTCGGTAGTCAACTTTTGCATATTCAATTTCTTCTTCGACTTATTCATATTCTTCTTTGGAGTCTTCTTTATGAGAGTCTTCTACTGCCATGAATAGAAATCTTTATGTCTCACCGTCATTGTCTTCATCTTCATCTGATGATGAGATGTCTTCTTTGGTGCATAAGATTTTCTTGAAAACTTTCTTTGTGGTTATTTTGCCTTTATATGTTTGTTTTCCTTTTGAGTAACTTTCATCATTTCTCTTTTTCTTATAAGGAAATTTGTTAGAAAAATGACCAATACCATCACAATTAAGACAAATTAAAGGAAGCTTACCTCTATACCTATTTTTGGTTCCCTTGTTCAGTCGTTTGACAAAGTTGGCCACTTCTTCATCATCTTCCGAGACGTCATTTTTTATACTATGTTCTTCCTTTTTCTTTCCCTTTTTCTTTGACTTTTTGGATTCTTTGAAGGCTGCTTCTTTTATATATGGATTTTCTTGTTGAGTTATCATTTCATATGCTGTGAAGATTCCATGTAATTCGTCCATGCTTATTGATTTTAGATCTGATCTTTCTTCTAGTGTTGATATCTTAGGGTCAAATATCATAGGAAGATATCTTAGAACTTTTTGAACAATTACAGATTCTTTGATTTCTTCTCCCAATCCTATGATTGCATTTACTATTTCATCAGCTCATAAAAATTAATATGCAATATTCTCATCTTCCTTCATCTTAAGTTGTTCGAACTGACCTCTGTAAGTTTGATGCTTTGTTGCTTTGACTTTTGAATATCTTTCATAAATATTTTGAAGTTGGTCCCAAATCTCTTTAGCGGATTTATAATGTGCAACTTTGGTGAATACCATTTCACTAAGACCATTCAGATGTGCATTTTTGGCTTTGGAATTATTCTAACCAAGTTTCACTGCTTTGTCATTTGTTGGCAGAATTGTTGGTGCTGTGTATCCATCTACAATTGATTGCCAAATTTCAAATCCCTATGCATGTATATATGTTTTCATCCTTATGCTCCAAAATACATACTTTTGTCCATTGAACTATGGTATTCCATTTTTATACAAGTTGTTTCTCTCCATGATCTACCTTTCAGTGGTTAAACTAAGTTTTGAAGGAACCTGCTTTGATACCAATTGTTGGCTTACTGAGAGGGGGGGTGAATCAGTAATAGAGAAATTTAATCCTTTTTCACCATATAATCCAAGTGTTATATCAATGTAGCATTATCATCCAATAACTGTAGATTAAATAAGCAATGAAAAAATGAAAAATCATACACAAACACAGTACACCAGTGTTTTACGTGGAAACCCAAAGTGGGAGAAAACCACATAATGCTTTTTCTTATATCTCTTTAAGAATTACATTCATTGGAAGCACCAAATTCCTTTGTTTTCCAGCTGCAACTGGAAGGAGGCTCCAAACCCCTTGTTTCTCAGGATACAACCTGAAGGAAGCTCCAACTCCCCTATTCTCTGGTTACAACCAGAAGGAGGCTACAACCCCCTATGTTCTCCGGCTACAACCAAAAGGTGGCTACAACCACCTGTCCTTGCCCCATCCAACCACCTTGAAGTATAAGTAAAATGATGGAACCATTGTCACACTATCACTGTGAGATATATCGTTGTAAACTTGTACCAATAAACATGAACCATGCATCAACCATGCATCATACTGTACCTCAACCTGTAATCAACATGTACCATAAACAAGTGCATCAACCATGCACCAACCTGTACCAAACAACCTGTAATCAACTTGTACCATAAAAAAGTGAATCCAACCATGTACAAAGTATGTACCAATCATGTGAAAACTACTCATCAAATATGACTCATCAATATGTACCAACATCATCAACTAT
>CBVK0100922697.1:0-18875 GCA_900067695.1 Picea abies | reverse complement strand
GACTCATCAATATGTACCAACATCATCAACTATACACCTCATGTATGTGCCAACCCATCAACTACTTGTCTCAACCATGTACCCAACATGTACCACAACCAAAATCCCTCATCAATATCATCATCCAAATATGTTTTGTAACTCTGTAATAAACCTAGTCTATATTATCACATACCTATAAACCTTCCTTAACTTTAACAACAATAGACTATCATTTTCATCAAATGTTTCTTTAGTCTCACATGACTAGTTTTGGATTAGTCAACAACCCTAACTTGAAATAATCATAACTATGTACCTGCAATGAATAAAGATCTTAAAATTATAAACAATGTTATTCAATGTTTTTTATGCAATTCCTCCAGGTGTCACTACTTGGAACCTCTCAGAAAATGAATTATAGCAAAGATGGTATACCTTGTTGAATTTTGGTTTATTCTAGAAAGAGACCTTGTAGAGCGTTCCCCGCACATAATACTTTTTAAATCGATCTGAAATTGTTACACATCATACTAAAGACTGTAATCTAACCAACAAATTTGGTCTTACTGAACTTGGATCTATTATGAAGAATTTATGACATTTTTACCCGAAACACATGTTTTAGACTAGTTTCAGGACTAGCCACAAACCCTATTTTCCATTGAGTGTAACTCCAAAAATACAACGACCCATAAGTTGAATTTCTTACCACAAATACTTGGATATGTTTCCTCAATGGAATATCAATTTCATGGTCTGAATCATTCTAGAAAAAAATATATCTCGAAAATGGTGAGATGACCTATAAATAACATACCTTAGAAAGCATCATCAAAATAATTTATCCTCCCTTGAATTTCGGCCTTCTTTTCTTCACCTTCCCTTTGAAATTCATCTTAGATATCCTTTGGTTACCTCAACCACCTTAGATATTCAATATTCCCAACTGTGATGTAAAATGGGAGAGCCTTTCCTCTTATTTATACTCTCCATCTTCTAGGTCACGTAACTGATTTCTAGGTCACTTAACCTATTTGTAGGTCACTTAACCCATTTATAGGTCACTTAACCCACTTATAGGTCACTTAAACAATTTTCCTCATTTTTAGGATTAACCACTTTCCATAATTAGAAAGTTCTCCATTACTTTATCATTTAANNNTTACTTTATCATTTAAATATTCCTCCTTGACTTTGTCACCTCACTTTATCATTTAAATAATCTTCTTTGATTTTGTCACTTCACTTTATTATTTAAATAATCCTTCTTGACTTTGTCACTTTATTTTATCATTTAAATAACAATTTCTTCTTTGCAATCTCTTTGATTTCATCGACCTTTTGGGGCTTCAAGCTAACATATGAGGGTCCTCCAACTTCGTAAGGCCATAACTCTCAAACCGTGAGGAGTTATGTAATGTTCCACATACCATGAGAAATCACATGACATGTACTATCCATATATAATATTATTACCTTCAAATATATTAAAACTCATACCATTATACATGAAACAACCTTGGGTCCATTACCCAAATCATTGTGCTACCAAAATTCACTACCAAACTTTCTTAAAGGTTTGACATCAATGACAACCAACCTTAATCAACAAAGTGCAGGATGGCCTATTCATCCTTGTTATCATATGATCATAATCAAAACCAACTAAGATAGAAAAACAAAATTTTGACATTTTTTCAAAAAAATTAAACTAAGTATGAAATTAATATGCAAGTAGAGAAAAATGAAAATGAAATGCATCTAAACTAGTATGAGCAATCGATATGCAAATGTCAGGAATCAAAATGACTTACCTACTTACCTAGGGCATGGTCCCTGAAGAAGTCATGTGACCTGGATGTGAGGTTGGATAAAAGATCCATCTACTGGTAGTGACATCTTCCTCATGTTAAATGTTGTCAGATAGTACCTTTCTTTGTCATACTTATTCTTGATGATGTAAGGGACAAGCCATGAATTGTTGTCTTTTTGGTCATATCTGAGCTTGCCCTTTCTCTTGTCCCACATGAGCACAAGAATTCCTTCATTGAAATCGATGCAAGGTGTATTCTCATCGTACAGATGCTCTGTGTGGAATGTCTCTTTGACGATTTATTCATGTTTCTCATCTTCTTCTTACACAATATGAATAGACCCTAGCTCCTTCCCATGGTATTTTGCAGTCTTCTTCTTATTTGTCCATGGGAGAAATATCTCTATGGAATCTTCATATATCAAGGGTAACTCATATGGATCATACTCAATACGTTCCATCTCCCATGGGAATATATGCATGTGTAAGGTTCATGCTAAGGAAACCTCCAAGGGTTGAGGACCAGGTCCTGAACAAGAGCATACCCCAGGCATCCAAAACATTGATCACCAAATTATATGTCCATGAAGATGTTGATATGTGGAAAATATATCTAAAATACCTCAACATCTTCACACCTCCCCAAGACCTTGACTCTTCTTGAATCAATATGAAAAACATTGCCATAAGGTCGGGTTGTATTCAAACCATGTTGTTTCATCACCTTCAATGACATGACATTTGTTGAGGCCCTTGAATCAAGCATGCAGTTGTTCAAGCAGAGGCCATTCATGCCTAATGAAAGATAAAATGGAGTGTTCTTATCCTTTGGACGATCGAGGTACATAGTGTTCAAAATGATGGGAGGATCCTCCTTCTCGGTTGGCACCTATAAGATTTTTAAAAATTCCCTTTTCACAAAAGGGATATTACAGATCTTTGTCACTGGTACCATCATATTCAGTTTTCCAAACATGCTTGCAACATCTATATTCAACTGAACTTCATATGTAGGAGTTTTCTTAGGAAGAAACTCACATACCGGTAGTGGAGGTGTTGGAGCCACATTTTCTGTTGATGGAAGAAGAGTATCAGTATGTGATGGAGGGGCTGAAGCTTTTTTTCTTTTATAGGTTATAATTTCCCTCCTCCTTAGTTCCTTATTCTGATCATCTGTCAAATTATTTAAGGCTCAGAGTCTTCCTCTCTTTCTCCTATTCTTTTGTATTCATTGATCTATTCTTGGGTAACTTTTTCATCATCAAAATTGCAAATCATGAAGCTTATATTGTCAGGATAATATTCATCTCTTCAAGGGAACTCATCTTCCTTGTGGGGTTCTTGGCATGAGAGACACCAAGCTTCTATATCAACTGTCCCAATAGGTTTCAAAGTATCGGGGACCTTTTCCTCTTGTTGAGGTCTTGGTTTCCAACCAATGGCATCTCTCTATTGTCTGGAAAACTGATGTTTGGGAGTAGGTTTATTTATTTCTACTCTAGTCATATGGTTCATAATATGAGTCTGCACCTGAAAAAACTGAGTATTCATTTGGCCTATCTTCTGAGTCATGAGACAAATCAGATCAGGAACATTGTTGTTGGAAACCTTCTTCCTTTATTCTGTCTTGGTATGATGGTACCAAAAATGTTCTATTTTTTAATCAAGGATATTCTCTTTAATGTTGATATTGAACTCTTTATCCTCTACCAATGATGCGGGATTTTTATCTTCGAGAAAGAATCAAAACTTCCCTTCAAAAGAATTCATGTTTAAGAGATGAACTGATTATGTTGTAGGATGGTAATCTGTTGGCATTTGATTGTACAACCTATCAAATATGGAAATGAATTCCTTTATTATTTCATTCTCCTTTTTATTTATTTGATTGAACTGAGTCCCAAGTGTCCCACCATCTACCTTTTTCGACTATCTGTTCTTGAATAAGTTGGAAAAATCATCATAGGACGTGATATGATTATCAAGGAGTCCTATGGACCAATCAAGGGCTTCTTTAGTAAATTATGAAACAAATAACCTCATGGGCACATCTTCATGATCATTACCTTCATTGTCCATGTCTCGTCCCATGACATAAATGTGGTCTTCAACAGTTATCACATTGTTTCCTGGGAACTTTGACAACCACTTGTTGACTTATGTTGCCATTTTGTTAGGGTAACCTTGGATATTTTCCATGTTAAGGGGTTTGTATAGGTCCCTTTCCCAAGGGTGAGCCATTGGAACAAGAGAAACGGTATTATGGAAAAGGGCTTTAGCAATAGGAGACTTGAGAGGAGGTCTTCTTTGTTAAGCCTCCCAGGGGAAAAGGTTTTGAGAAAGAAATATTCTGGGAAGGTGGAGTCGCTAGATGAGTTTCAATATGAGCTCATCAAGTAAAAGGTAAAGGGAACATACCTTAGGTGGAGTCGCCAAACAAGCTAAGGGAAAGGATTTCGGATAGCTTACCTTGAAGTGTCGTTAGGGTATGAAGAAGATTTAAAATCTTCCCCGGCAATGACACCAAGATGTTATAGAGAAAGTTTTCAGTTGGGAAAGTCCTGACCAAACCACAAAATAACATGCTATAACTTGGGAATCCTACACCCAATTTCACCTCCATGTAGGTCCCGCACTTCAAGGGTGACTAGGTCACTCTAGGGAGGTGATCTCGGTGACCTAGGGGGAATGAGATGGATATGGATAGATATGGAAGTGTATCCCCTATATTTCAATTCTAAGTGGATTTAAATGTGTGGAATTAAGTCTTGGGAAGGTCCAATGGTTTCCAAGTATGTTGAGTAACCTCTAAATGGTGAAATACCTTCCCGAGACACAAGAAAACCCACTTTGCAATGATGTATGTTAGTTGGATCATCAAGTTAACATTGGTGTCCCTAATTTTCAGAAATATATAACATTATATATCAACAATAATATATGGTAATATAATCTTTTCAATAAATGATAGATATCAAGTAGAATATACAGCAGAAAGACTAGTTAACGAGTAGATAAACTCAAGATGAAAAATCAATATTCTAGCATAAAAAGATAATGTTGTTGTAAACACTTTTTGGAAGAAAAATATATAAGCCTTATGGATGTAACATTCAATGTATTACAGCAAGAAAAACAACCACTAAAAACCCCTCAAACTTTGCCAAAAAGTGCTCTATACCAAGAAGAATAAGTGTGCAAACTTTGAGCAAAATCCAATGGTAGATAAGAGAGCTATTCAAGCAAATGAGTTAGGGTTTTTGCATCCCTAATGGATGAAGATGTAATTTTATAAAATAATCAAGAAGTATCCCCTTGATGGGGACGCACTAGTGGTTGTGAGGTGCTCAAAGCACAAGGAATACAATCCACTTTGCAAGAATTAAAAATGACCAAAAATCATGTTTCCCAATGCAATATTTTATTTCTCCAATGAAATAATAAATGGCTAATGCTCTTAATAATTGGGTTAATGGGGTCATGCAAAAAAATATCTAGAGAAGCTACCTCCTTGGGGGTGTAATCCCTCTTACTCCCCAAGGAAATTTTCTCTAGATAGGGTTTAAGATAAGAGGGTGTATGCCCTTATACTTCTCTTAGCAAACCCTTGTTTAACCAATAACATGAAACATAAACTGATGAAGACTATGGTGGGGGTGTATTCCCTTATACTTCCCATCTGGCTCCTAGCACAATAACATTGACTTGAAAAAAATAATAGCATGAATGTAAAGACCATACCAATTCAAGAAAAAATCCCAAGATAATCCACCACAATAGCAAGAGATAAGCCTTCCAAGTCTAGAGAGTCACTTCCATCAACCATAACATTAATATATAACCATAAAAAAGAGCAAAGAAAAACAAATTTTCCAAAGGTAGCAAAAATTTCAGATCAATACTTTTCACAAGAGAGAGAGTTATGTCCAAATGAGATCTTATGATCTCTTATTTTTATAAAATCTCACTAAGGTGACTTGTCCATAAATTAAGGGGAAAACCACAATACTAGTGGTCAACAACCCTAATCTTTCCCCCTTTAAAAAAGTAATATTAAACAATTCATTTAAAGTTTCACTTTTGCACAAATAAAACCTAATTTTAGTAGGATGTCACCCCTTTAGGGGACGTGTTAGCATTTGGAGGAGGTCGTTGGTGATGCAGAGGAGTAGAGAGGATTCCCAAAGCCACATGTCAAGCATCCAAAAATTTCCTTCATGATGCAGGATCAAGACCCTTCAAAACTTCCAAGTGCCAATGTATGTCACCTCACCACCAAACCCTAACCCCCTAGGTGATGTCACGCCTCTAGGAGTGATGTTTTTCCTCTCCTAGGAATTTTTTTTGGCATGTGGGGTTTAGGATATGTCATCCAAATCATATTCAAGGCCTTCCAAGTCTTATCTTTCTCATTTGGTATGCGGGCCCTTGAGATCCAACCTGTGAGCTTGTAGCCCCATGGAAACCCAAGCTAGGATTGTTCTCCCAAAACATTCCACCACCTAGGTCCTGTAAAGACAAATGAGCATGCTCTCTGAGGATCTCAAGTCATAACATCATGATAAGTGAATCTACTCAATAAATGAGACACCTAATAATTCGCATCAAATATCACTATACCAAACAATTAATTGCTCAAAGACACTATCCGAATTATCAAGTTTGAATATGGGAGGGTTTACGAGGCGTCATATTGGGTAGATCTTGCTCTAGGTCAAGGTGGGTTTCCAATATATCCCTCTCTAATCCATGTAAAGTGGATGAAGTGGTTGGGATCAAGACTCAATGGGCATAGGGCTCATGACATAGAAGGGTTCATAGTGTCTCATTCATGGGTGCCTTTGTAGAGGGTGTGTGGTACCTTCGTCCGCAATGCACTTTTTCCATGCCCATTATTTTCCATTCTTTTATTCTTTCATAATTTTAAGGAAAGGTTAAAGGTCACTGCCCTGGCATGGTGACCAGATAATGGAAATGTCACCCACAAACACCTAGTGAAATGAGAAGGTTGGCTCATGATAGGTCTTCTCGTGATGAGACCTCCTATCCTTCAAATAACCTTTTAAGCATTCGTTATTATATTGTGCATCCCATTTACTCAAAGATAATCATTTCACTTCTTTCTTGGGTGATCCCTAGGAGAAGCATATAGAAGTTTTATACAAGGCTTTTATATTTTACCCATCATCAATCTCTCTGGGCCTTCAACCCCTTATTCCCATAGAATTAGGTACAATCCCTTCTTGGGTCAATATACCCTAAAATCCAAAGAGATAAGGAAATGGAGGGGAAAATTTATGGAAAGTGGTAAGTATGGTTGGGAACAATACGATGGATCTTTAAGGGAGTTCCTACTATCAAACTCATTCCCAAGGAAGACAATTTACTAGGGAACAATGTAAACCACCAAGGTGAAGTAGGGAAAAAGGCATAATTTCCAAGCATATATCATGAAATCTAGATAAATCTAAGATACAACATACTCAATTGGCTTAAATTTTTAAATGATGTTCACCATAATATTGACTTGTACCTCATGGAGCAAGGTTCACTTCCTTCCGGAAACCAACTGATGTGGTGGATTCCATATGGAAATTTGTGATCATTTGTGGCGGTGAGAGGGGTTTTTAACTATGCAAAAGGGTATTTCTAGTCATGTAGTCTCTTGGCACTGCATATCTGCAACCTGAGGGCCTCGAGACATAATCTCCTTAGTTATCCAAAAAATGGGGATAACAGTTCCTAAGAATGAGCATGCACTGTAGGAAAGCTTGTTCTTTCCTTTGTTTATTTTTTTTAAAGGGGTTGCAGTCAATATATTCAGCTATAAACCATATGTGCAATGTGTTTTCAAGGGAGATTGAGAAAAATTAGAGAAGACTTCCCTCACTTTATTTACATGGACTCTAATTGATTCCAAATATGTATTTGGATAAAAATAAAAATAAAAAATTAATTTCATAATTTGGTTAAATGTTTAAAAAACAAACCTAAATTTTATTTCCCATTATTAAATCTCACCAAACTTTATTAACATGGAACTTGGAGAAAACCCAAACCTAACATCACCACGGGAAGGCACACCAAACCCCAACCCACAATTGAAAAACATAAACATGGAAATTGATGCAGGGTTGAGGTTGCTTACAACTCTTATTCAAGACATATGGAATACTAGAAAGCCCTCACAGTTGTCACTAGAAAATTCTCTAGACATCATTGTATCTTTAATTGCAAGTTCCCAAGGAAAATTAACTATCATTTCTAATTACATGGCTAGAATGTTTGAATATTACAGGACTAGGCTAGATAAAACCCAAGTTAGAGACATAAACATTTCAAAACAATAGTTGATGACATTGTTTATTGATCCTAAAACCAAACTACAACCACCTGTCGCAAAGAGATGCATTTGTATGAAATGGTGCACCTACCAACCATTTTTAGAGAATTATATAGATAACTATTTTATCGTTTTGGACAAACCTCCCTGCAATAATAGAGAGGTGAGATGTAGGTGCATCATTATTGATAATATTTATTTTTTTATTTTTTTCATAGGTTCTAGTTATTTCTAGGCTCATACACATGTGGAGGAATTTGTTGATCTATGACCTCCTAAATGTCATGTAATGAGCCAAATAAATAAAATTTGCTTGTTTTAGCATGGTTGAACATATATTTAGGGATGTTAGAGTAAGTGTAGGAGTTTGTTTTGATGTTTCTAATAACAAAATATATCATAAAGACTATTGAGTCTTGAATCATCTTTCTCATGATGTATAAGTTACATTGTAAGCATTGTTGGTGTGTGTATGATTGAAGGAGCGAGAATTTTGGAACAAAATGTGTATATTAGAGAATTTTTGCAGACTGTATTGTGTAATAAAAAAAATATGTTAATTAGAATTTCTCCTCTATGTATTGTACTTTGGC
Organism: Picea abies; assembly: GCA_900067695.1. Classification (NCBI taxonomy): domain Eukaryota; kingdom Viridiplantae; phylum Streptophyta; class Pinopsida; order Pinales; family Pinaceae; genus Picea; species Picea abies. The sequence continues at coordinate 10,144 of CBVK0100922697.1, read as the reverse complement.
TCGGCAAGGAAATTAATTTGGAGAAGAGTTGAAGGTGTAATAACATCCATTTGTAGAAGACAAGTTTGACGAGGTCATAAACAGAGAATGAGGGTTGCACTCTTGCCCAACTCATCATTCCTAATGGAATTGAACCAAATTTGATACTCAGTGATATCTATTGAACATAATTGAGAATTATTGATACCTAGCAAACTTTGTTTAAGGAATTGGAGGTTGTAACAACAAAATTTTAGGTTTACAAAGGCATATTACTACCCATCGTTTATCCCTGTGGAAATCAAGTTTACAACTCTTATGAGTGTTTTTCTATAAAATTGAGCATTGATTCTTGTGGATGAAAGACTCATTGATTTTATTCTGGAGTGGAATTGAACTTATTTTGGACATTATACCTATAGTTGTGATTCCATACTTGAATAGAAATAAATATAAATTCATTGTGCATAGTTTAGCAGAGTAGAGAGGAGTCAGATATTAAATTTTGGTGATCAGTGGCTATTAAACAAAAGGAATTTGTAGGCATGTAAAGGAAGAACATAAGGTCTGGTAATAATTAGAATTTATAGAACTATAGGGTTCAATATCAATCTATGATACTAAATTCAAATGCCAATATATGTTTGACAATATACCAATGGATTTATTTTAGTAATTTAGTTACTTATTAATTATAGAAGATCCATCCATGCATATGTATTGTCTTCCACTTGAAAAGAAACATCAAATTGGCTTATAAGATAAGACAAGTGTACACGAATCATATGAGATAGTGTACCCCTTCACCATTTTTGGTATCAAAGCAGGATTTAAATTGTATTAGCAAGTAAATACCCCAAAGAAAACTATGAAACAAAAGTTTGTAAAAGATGGAAGCTATATCTAGAGCCAGAGGAAGAGTGGGTTTGAGGAGACAACCTTCCAATGCAGTCTTTCTTGAAGAGATGAGGAATAATCAAGCACGTTTGGAGACCATGCATGTTTCATAGAGAAGAGGAGTTGACACTGGAGATGTCAGGGACATAGAGGAAGAACCTCAAGAAGAAGAGGAAGATACCAAAAAAGAGGGAGCTAAAGAGAGATTGATCAAAGAAATCATGTGAGTTAGTTCTAAACCAAAATTTGAATTACCTATGTATGAAGGTAGCCTTAATGCTAAGGAGATAATTGACTATATCAGTGCCATGGAAAAATACTTTGAGTATGAGAATGTGGATGATGAAAAGAAGGTGAATATTGCAATAACCATATTGAAGGGCCATACATCCCTTTGGTGAGATGGTGTACAAAATGAAAGAGAAAATAAATGAAATCCCAATATCAAGAGATGGGATAGGATGGTAGCTAAATTGAAAGGTAATTTCATGCCAAAATACTATCAAATTAATATTTTCAAGAAATTGCAAAATCTTCTACAAAAGGAAATGTTAGTTAAGGAATATACAAAATATTTTTGTAGGTTGACCATCAAATATGGTCATATTGAAGAGGAATATGAGAAGGTGGCTAGATATATCAATGGATTAAGATTCAACATTCAATATGAAATCAACTTTTTTTCCCCAAGAATAGATGAAGAGGCATATCAGTATGCTCTCAAGGTAGAGGAGAAATTATCCAGAAAGCAAACACAACATCAAAGGGGTAGATGAATAAATTTCATAGGTAGATGAATAAATTTCATAGGTAGATGAATAAATTTCATATGTAGATGAAAACAAAGTGGTAGAGGTCAAGTGCAATTTTATAAAGGAGAGGCAAGTATCTCACATTATCTAGAACAATCCTGATCCGGATTATTTTCGGCACAAAATGAGAGCAGAGATATAACATAGAAATATTCAGATATATTGCAAGAGAGACAACAATATAATAGGGATATATTGGAAATATAACAAGAGTCATAGATATACAGTAATACACAATTTCTATTAATGAAATAAATGTACAGAGGCTGTAAAAATACAGAGTGGAAGACTCGCTAGAATGGTGGTAGCTTATCTCTGAGAAGAGATGTGACGACTACTCGCATTCGCAAGAATATGATTACAATGAGGCTCTGAAGGCATTTTTACAATAAGAAATAATGAAGAAAACCCTATACATCCAAAAACCTAACCCTAGGAGATGAAGCGCCAAAAGTCATGTGGGCCTCGTTTGGGTAAGTTAGTACATCAACTTCCCGAGGTCATAACTTTTGCATACGATCTTTGTTTTAGGTGCATGATAGCCCGTTGGAAAGGTATCATTGAGGAGATTCATTTTGGGGGCTCAATCATTCCTTTAGATATCATTGAGAATATCGATCCCGAAAAACCTTCATTTAGGCCCTCAAAATGGCCCTGGAAGTTAAAAACTGCTAAAAATAGTAAATAACCAAAATTGCCAGAAAACTGTTTTGAGCCAATTGGAAAGGTGGGTGGCCACCAATATCAACCTGGATCAATCCTCCATCCTTAGTAAGAAATTGTATCCATTGCTTTGAGTCCTCAGGGGATAGGGAAAAGTGTTTTCTGAATCCGCATCTTGATGAGTTGCTTGCCTTGTTGGAGAAGTTGTGTTGCTTAGCTTGTTGAAGGTTGTCACGAACATCTGGCTCGAAGGGTTGGAACTTTTGAGCCAGTATAGCTACATGAGATGCCTGTGTGTAGAAGGAATCTTTGCGCTTTGCTGCAACCTTGTCAACCTGCTTATATTGGATAGAAGGTGCTTGGGGCGAGGCTGTAGTGGTTGCAGTGTCCTTTTGTTCCCCTTTTGAACAGTTTGTGAAGAAGTTGAATTTTGCAGTATGAGATACTACCTTGTGACACTTTTTGGGTGGAGCAATACTTGGAACTACCTCTAGTATTTTGTAGATATGAGCCCCCAAAGTAACAATGACACTACGGGGTCGAGACTCATAAACAACATGGTGTCTCCACATATATGGTTGGCCCAAGAGGACATCACAGACATCCAGTGGGGAAACATCACATAATACCTCATCCTTGAAGGGTTGGATGCCATATGATACTTGACACTATTGGTTGACACAAAGATCTCGTCCTTGGCGAAGCCACCTAATGTTGTATGGTTGCGGGTGTGGTGTTGTCGACAATCCCAACTGTTTGATGACCTCTACTGATATGAGGTTCTTCTGGCTTCCACTATCAACAATAAAATGTAGTGGGATCCCCTTCACCCACATCTATGAATGAAAAATATGCTTCCCCTATTTAGGATATGTTGTTTTTTCTGGTTGAATTGTTGTAGTTGCGACAATAGCAGTGGGGTCTGTGTCGTTGATCTTTATTTTACCAACATTTTCATAATCAAATTCTGAATCAGGGTTTGGCTCCTTGTCTTTGATCTCAACCACCAATGATTGTTTTGAGATACATTCAACGATGTTGTGACATGGGCTTTTGTGGAAATCACACCATTTCCTGGTGTCCTTCATCTTCCCATGACCCTTCATTTCTTGTGGCTTAGACTGGTTTTCAGGAAGCTATTTGTTAGGGTCGTCTTTATCATACTTTGGTTGTTGCAAATTTGAAGGCCCAAACTCTCGTTTGTTCTGGTGCTTAAATTTTTGCTCGATTTTAACAACATCTCAATAAGCAACACCGAGTGATGAGACGTCCAGAAAATCCATTTCAGTTTGGATGTATCTATGTAGAGCCCCATGGTATTTCAGAACCAAATGTCATTCATATTCTTTGATACCCAGCATGGTGCACAAGGTATGGAAGATATTGGTGAACTCTGGAACTGCTTGGCCCCTCTCTTGCCGTAGTGTGGTCCATCTCATGTACCGGTCCTCATAGTTTCCAACAGGGTAATATTGTTCCTTTATCACATCCACACAAAATTACCAAGTGGGCTCGACCCCATATATTCCAGACTCCTCTGTGGAAATCTGCTCCCAGTGAATTTTCCACCAATGTTTGACATGGGGGAGAGCCTTAAGGAGCTCAAAGATGATCTTTTCTCTATCAGAAAAATTGTGAATAGAGAAATAACCTTCTAACAGATTTAATCATTTATCTAGGGCATCCGCATCTACCTGACCTTCAAATATATGGATATCAAAATTGACCTGTACCTTAAAAGGCGAGGTGCCTCCAAAGTGTCTATTTGATGAAGCTGCACCTGATGCTATCAGGAGGCGTTGAAGGATGTGGGAAAAATTATCCATCATTTCGTCCATTTGTCGCGTGATATCTTGGTCAAGAAACAAATTGATAGGATCGTCTGCTTCATCGTTTTTCTTTTCTTCCACCATGGAGGGTTTCTTGGGCATGCGAGAGCGATTGTCTTCAAGAGAGACAAGCTCGAGACCCAACTTGGTATACTCAGACCTTGTCGGGAACATGCACTGAAAAACAATCAAGAGAAGCCTGCTCTGATACCACAGATTCAGATTATTTTTGACATGAAATGAGAGAGGAGATATAACACATAAATATTCAAATATATTGCAAGAGAGAAAATAATATAACATGGATATATCGAAAATATAACAAGAGTCATAGATATAAAATAATACACGATTTCTATTAATGAAATAAATTTACAGACTATAAAAATACAGAGTGAAAGACTCGCTAGAATGGTGGAAAAAACACGATTTCTATTAATGAAATAAGTGTACAGAGACTATAAAAATACAGAGTGAAAGACTCGCTAGAATGGTGGCAACTTATCTCTGAGAAGCGATGTGACAGCTACTCGCATTAGCAAGAATATGATTACAATGAGGATCTGAAGGACTTTTTACAATAAACAACAATACCAAAAACCCTAGACATCTGAAAACCTAACCCTAGGATATTAAGCACCAAAAGTCATGTGGGCCCCGTTTGGGTAAGTTAGTACATCAACTTCCCGAGGTCGTAACTTTTGCATACGATCTCCATTTTAGGCGCATGATAACCCGTTGGAAAGGTATCATTGAGGAGATTCATTTTTGGGGCTCAATCATTCCCTTAGATATAATTGATAAGATCAATCCTGAAAAACCTTCATTTAGGCCCTCAAAATGGCCCCAAAAGTTAAAAACTGCTAAAAATAGTAAATTACCAAAATTGCCAAAAATTGTTTTGTGCCAGTTGGAAAAGGTGGGTGGCCACGGATATCCACCTAGATCAAATACCCAAGAGATAATGATTCTCTTATAGGTATAAGACCTTACTCAAGAGGTAGAGGTAGATATTTTTTGGGAAAATGTTTTAGTTGTAATAAATATCTTGGTCATAGATCTTATGAGTGTCCAGAGAATCCTTAAAAAATACAAGGGAGTGTGTATATTGTCCAAGTTGAAGAGGAGAACGTGGAATAACCTTCTCATGAAGATTCACCATAGGTGGGAGAGTCATTTCTCATTAAAATAATATTTCTTAAGCCTAACAACGAGATTCAGGATCCTGCTCAAAGGAAGGCATTGCTTAGAACCACATGCAATACCAAAGGTAAACGTTTCAAAGTTAATTTTGAAAGTGGAAGTATTGAAAACCTTGTGACTATTGATATGGTTGATAAACAAAACCTAAATAAGACAACACATCCAATTTCTTATAAGGTGTCATGGCTACAAAAAGGACATCAAATCTTGGTAAATGAACAGTGTCGAGTGGACATTTAGATAGGGAGTTGTAAAGATTAGGTAACATGTGATTTTATGCCAATGGATGTTTTTCATGTTCTTTTAGGTAGGCCTTGGAAATTTGATAGGAGAGAAATCCATGATGGAAGAAGTAATACTTACACTTTTGAGAAAGACAGAAGAAAGAATACACTCATACCTTTGAAAGATGAGAATGAAACTGAGAAGGATAGTCCTAAAGTGTTGATGATAAGTGGTAAAGAGTTCTTACATCAGATCATAAATGAGGAGGTAATTTTTTCATTGATTGGAAATCCAATAATAGTTATTACTAGCATACGATTGATTGATCTTCCTATAGAAATTCAAGATTTGTTGAGTGAATTTGTTGACATTGTTGCGGATGACTTACCAAATGAACTACCTCCAATGAAAACAATCAACCATCATATAGGTATTATTATAGAAACCAATCTACCAAACAAGGGATCTTACAGGATGACTCCAAAGGAAAATGAAGAAATCAAGAATCAAGTACAATAACTACTAAACAACGGGCTAGTAAGAGTGATTTTGAGTCCCTGTGTTATTACAATAGTGTTGAGACCAAAGAAGGATGGAGGTTGGATAATGTGTATGGATTTAAGAGCCACCAACAAGATCACAATCAGGTATAGATCCCATTTTCCTAGAAATGATTATTTAATGGATTGTCTAAGTGGTGTAAGGTATTTTTTCTAAAATAGATTTTAAAAGTGGATATCATTAGATACAAATCATAGAGGGTGATAAATGGAAGACAACATTTAAAATAAATGATAAGATTTATGAATGGATAATGATGTCATTTGGATTGAAAAACACTCCAAGCACTTTCATGAGACTCATGAATGAAGTGCTTAAGGAATTCATAGGTAAATTTGTCATTGTTTACTTACATTATATTATGATTTATAATCATTCAAGGGAAGAGAACCTTAGACATGTTAGATTGGTTTTGAACAAGATGCAAAAGAATAAATTATTTATCAATCTTAAGAAGTGTACTTTCATGAAGACAAAGTTGATCTATTTGGGTTTTGTCATATAACAATAAATCTTGAATATGGATCAAGAGAAGGTCAAATCCATAATAGAGTGGCCTACTCCAAGGAATTTCTTTGAGGTAATAAATTTTCATGGTCTATCTATCTTCTATAGAAAGATTATAAGAAATTTTAGTAGAATTTGTGCTCCAATTGTGGAAACAGTTAAGGGAAAGAAGTAGTTGTTCCAATGGACTAAAGAATATAAGAAAAGCTTCCAATTAATCAAGAAGAAGATCATAGAACAATTGATTCTAGTTTCTACCATATTTTGGTAAATGCTTTCAAGTGAAATGAGATGTTAGTGGGATTTCTATATGTGTTGTTTTGAGTTGAAAAGGTAAGCCAATTTCTTACTTTGGTAAGAAACTTATTGATGCAAAAAATAAGTATTCCTCATATGACAAAGAATTGTATGCCATTGCCCAAGCTTTGAAGAAGTGGAGGCATTATTTGATGCCTAAATATTTTGTATTGCATATCGGTAACCATCCTTATATTTAATTAGTATTCAAACTAAATTAAGTCAAAGGAATGTAAAATGGATTGAATTTATGCAAAGTTTACCTTTTTTATCAAGCATACAAGTGGACAATATAGCAAAGTTGCAAATACATTAAGCAGGAGAAGTCTGATTTTGTAGGAATCTCAAGTGAATATCTTGGGATTTGATTCCTTGAAAGACATGTACAAGGAGGATTCAAATTTTAAGGAGGCTTATGCGACATGTGAGGATCCCATAAGCAAATATAGGCAACAAAACAAAAAATGACTTATAATTATATTTTTACAAAAACTAGGAAATTTGTATTATCAAAAAGGGTGTGGTCTAAGTTGTTGAGGAGTTACAAAGTATTTCAAAATACATGACAATGTTGGGCCTCAATTAACCAACTAATACAAGCTACAAATGACTATTTCAAATACTCAAATGAAAATTCACATAGAACAACCTTACTGATTACACTCGCCAATCCTGAGCCTCAATTAACCCACTACTACAAGCTAGGAATGATTCTTTCAAATACTCAAATGAAAAATTAATATAGAACAACCTTACTAATTACACTCAGAAAAGGAATTTGAGGATAAAAGTAAAGACACGCTGCATCTAAATTAAATTGTTGGGGATGTTCTCACCTTTTTTGATAACTTGCGGTCCTGACTTTATGTTACCATTGGTTGTGAGGTGGCATGTGATTTATTCTTGTTTCCAAATACCATCAAAAATTCATCTGATACCTCAACATCATCAACCTCATCTTCCCATCTATCTCATGGTTAGGGAAAATATTGGACTCAAAGTCCCTCATATGAAACCTGAGGGGAGGACACCTTTTTCTTCGACTTCTAAATGGATTTTGGGCTCGTACCTTGAGATAGAGGAGTTGGATGAAGATGAGGATATGGATGAATCAAAATTTCAATGACTTGAGGGTGTTTTCTGTAATCCTTTGAGATTACTTGATGGTCTTCATTATATCCCACCCACCAAGTGATTTTTTGAATATTTCTATTCTTCTTAGGCCCTTTGGGACAATGGGTTGCAAGATGACCTATTTCAAAACAAGATATGAAACACAAGGAAACTCTCTCATAGTATATTTTATGAGAACAAGAATAATTTTTACCAGTAAGATTAAATTCAGTAGGGAATCCTTTACTAAACTCCATTTCCACAGAGATATGAGAAAAAGTGGAATTTTTGGGCCTTGTATTTTCACGACATGCAAAGTGTTTCTTTCCCAAAGCCCAAACAATGGCTTCAAGAAAGGGTAAACCCAAAAAATGAAAGGGAAGGTTGGGAATCCTTGCCCAAACATAAGTCAAAGAGAGAATGTCAGTGGTTGGATTGAAAGAAGGAGTCCATGGTTTCATGCACAAACCTGAGTTACCCCCAAATCGTGGACCTGAGTTGCGAATCAGATCCTGATATTCCTCCATGTAGAACTCAACAATTAAGAATCCTTTAGCACAAGGATGAATGAAATCTTATTGCTACATAATAGGGATCCAGGTAGATGAGATCTGATTGTTGAGATCAACTAACTTTGGACAAAAACCATTGAAATGATAGACCAAACTCACAGATATATAATATAATTCCTCTTCCTCGACATATTGTCCCATGGAAATGACCAAGGGAGGGGATTCTTGAACCATAATAGATGAAGAGGAAGGAGAAGAGACTCGTTAAACAACATCTTGAAAAGAGGCATCAGACTGTGAAATAGAAACTAGCTTGGACACATAGATTGAAGGAGTGGCCCCATTACCTAGGGCACCTGCAGAAACAAATGAAGTCGTGGCCATGGCCGGTGAGGAAGAGATATATGGGTTGCAAGACCAACTCATGCAAAGGCAACGAGTGTCGAGGGTTAAACCCTAGTCATCATGCACAAGAGGAAGAGTGGCTCCATTAACTTTAAAAAAAAATCCTTATAATTACACCAAAAGACCAAATATGTTTTCCTAAAGTTTCCTTACAATTACACCAAAATACCAAAAGTGCCTTCCAAAATTTTCCTTCCAATTATACAACAAGACAAAAAACTCCTTCTAATTCACCATTAGACCAAAAATGTCTTCCAAAAGTTGCCTTCCAATTACACAACAAGAAACAAATCGCCTTTCAATTACACAGGATGAAAATTTCCTTCCAATTACACAAAATTTCCTACCAATTACACAACAAGACAAAACTTTATTTCAAATGACACTAGAAAAAAAAAAAAACTTGCATGTTGTTGTTGTTTTTGAGTGTGTATGTTGGGTAATTGTCACATTTTTGGGAGAGAAAGAATATGAGCATTATGCTCTCCTCAAATGGCACAATCTTCACAAGAGAACACATGTGATTTTGTTGGGTAAGAAAATGAGGCAAGGATAATGTGTTACTTCATTTATTTTCCTTAAAAGAGTGTGTGGGTGCTCTTAATTTAATGGGAAAAAATTGTTATATGGCCCATGTAACTTTAGGAATAAATGTGTGGAGGGGCTTGGGGGAAACTAGGGAATGGGGGCTTAGGATTGGAAGTGATTTGAGGCATAGGATAATGTTTAGGGCACTAGGATGAAGGTGCAGGGGTTTTGGGGGCTCTATAAAGAGGTATGGGCATAGGGAGTGTACGGTTTGGGTGTGAAGGGGGTTAAGGGTTGGGTACAGGTGGCATCCTAGGGGTAGATGATGCTAGGAGCCAAGTGGTTAAAGGTTCCTAGGTACATAGAGGGATAGTGATTGAGTAGAGGTAGGGGCTCAAGGGTAGATAAATCTCCCTCTAACACTATTCCCCTCTCCTCCACTCCCACTCTCTCTCCCTATAACTCTTCACCTCTCACTCATTCCCTCTATCTCTCTTTTCCTTCCTCTCTCTCTCTCTCTTACCCTCTACCTCTATATCACTTTGTCTCTCTATATACCCCCCCTCTCTCTCTCTCTATCTCTCTCTCTCTCTCTCTCTCTCTCTCTCTCTAT
>CBVK0100922677.1:1855-16654 GCA_900067695.1 Picea abies | reverse complement strand
TATGAATGGCTTGTTATGTCATTTGGTTTAACGAATGCCCTGAGTACTTTTATGAGGTTAATGAATGAAGTTTTGAAATATTTTATTGGTAAATTTGTGATCGTATATCTGGATGATATACTGGTCTTCAGTAAAACTGAAGAAGAGAATTTGAGGCACTTAACATTAGTGATGAGGAGATTGAAACAAGAGAAGTTGATGATAAACTTAAAGAAGTCCCCTTTTATGAAGATAGAACTCATTTACTTGGGTTTTGTGATCTCTTCGAATGAATTGAAGATGGATCCTGAAAAGGTGAAAGAAATCAGAGAATGGTCGTCACCGAGGAGTATATTTGAGGTGAGAAGCTTCCATGGATTAGTAAGTTTCTATCGAACGTTCATCAGAAATTTCAGTGAGATTGGTGCACAGATGATGAATATAGTGAAGAATAGATACAATTCTTTCAAATGGACAGAAGAGGCTGAGAAAAGCTTTAATATATTGAAGGAGAATATAACATAACAATTGATTATGGTCTTTCCATATTTCGGGAAGACATTTCAAGTGAGATGTGATGCGAGTGGAGTTGAAATCGGAGTGGTCTTAAGCTAAGATAATATACCTGTTGCATATTTCAGTGAGAATTTGAATGATACTAAGAGAAAATACTCCACATATGATAAAGATTTATATGCTATAATTCAAGCCTTGAAGAAATTCAGGCATTATCTTATACCAAAATAGTTTGTTTTGTATAGTGACAATCAAGATTTACAATTCATAACCAGACAGGAGAAGTTACACCAAAGACATACTAAGTGGATAGAGTTTATGCAAAATTTCACTTTTTCATTAAACATATTTCTAGTAATGGTAAAAAGGTTGTTGATGAATTGAGCAGGAGATGTCTAATTCTACAAAAATTTCAAGTGAAAACCTTGGGGTTTGAACACCTTAAGGAAATGTATTGGGATGATACAGATTTTAAAGAGGCATATGAAGCATGTGAGAATCATGTGCTCAAAGATAGAAGTCAGTGGAAAAAGTACCTGATTCAACGTGGGTTGTTGCTCAAGGTTTTCTAGTTGTGCATACTGAAATGCTTGATGAGAGAGAATTTGCTGAAGGAAAATCATAGTGGAGGTCTAGCCGAACATTTTAGCCATGAAAAAATGTTTGCACAGTTGAACAGTTCGTACTATTGGCTAGGTATGAGAGTAGAGGTGAAGAAGTTCATGAACAAATGTAAGATTTTCTAGTGCAAAGGGAAGGAGACAAAATATCAGGTTGTATCAACCATTGCCTATTCCAGAGAGGCCTTGGGATGCAATAAGCATGGATTTCTTGTTGGGATTTCTAAGGACACAAAGAGGAAGTGATTCCATATTTGTGGTAGTTGAAAGATTTTCAAAGATGGAAGAGGAAGTGATTCCATATTTGTGGTAGTTGAAAGATTTTCAAAGATGGAACACTTTATCCCATGCCAGAAGACCAATGATGCAACACACATTTCTAACTTGTTTCTCCAGGAAGTTGTGAGACTTCATGGGTTTACCAAGAGTATTGTTTCAAACAGAGATACCAAATTTGTTGGTCATTTCTAGAGAAAATTATGGAGAACGTTGGGGACAGAACTATCCTTTATTTCTTCATATCACCCTCAAATGGATGGACAAACTAAAGTGGTGAACTATAGTTTAGGATATTTGTTAAGAAGTTTGGTCACTGAACATCATAGTCAGTGGGATCAGATTCTAGCACAAGCAGAGTTCGCATACAATGACTCAGTGAACAGAAGTACCAGAAAGAGTCCATTTCAAATAGTGTATGGAATGAATCCGAGGGGAGTGTCAGAGTTAATATATCTAGAGCATAATGAATTCAGAAGCGCTGGAGCCGAAGACTTCGCTGCAGAAATGCAGGAGCTTCATATTCAGATCAAAGAGTAGTTGAAGAAGAGCAACAATGAATATAAACACAGAGCTGATCCACATAGGAGGAAACTTCAATTTGAAGTTGGAGATCAAGTTCTAGCACATCTTAGGAAGGAGAGGCTCCCAAGGGGAACATATAATAAACTAAAGCTGAAGAATATAGGACCATGCAAAATCCTAAGAAAATTTGGTGAGAACGCTTATTAGATAAATCTACCAGAAGATGTGGGTATATCGCCCATATTCAATATTGTAGACCTGTATCCTTAGAGGTAAGATGGAACCAAAGGATTAGAAGATCAAAAAGAGATTTAGTGGGAAAAATAGATGGTTGTAGCAGAGAATCTGTAGATGGAGAAGATCGTAGATTGGCGAATTGGTAAGAAGACCACGAGAAAAATATATTTTGAGTATTTAGTAAAATGGAAAGGAAACTTGATAGAAGATGCTAGTTGGGTAAATGAAGAGGATATTCATAAGCATGTAAAGTCAGTGCAAGAGCTCATGGATAGGACACCATGAATTTTTCATCCATAGGAGTATGATCCAGGAGCATTGCCAACAAAGCACGAGTGGAAGATAGCTAAGCGCCTAGCGCACATTTTAAAGAGAATTTTTAAATTTTAAGGGAAGCATATCACACAAACCTTTTGAAAGGGATTGGAAATTATGAGCATCTTTAATGTTTTGGAGTTGGGTGATTGCATGAGATCATTGGAGAATGTATTTTCTTTTAATGAAGCTACATGTAGTACAGATTCGATGTGTTTGATCTTACCTATCTGTCACAAATATTTATTGTAATAAATTATAAGTAGTTGAATGATTTTATTTCGATAGGATAGTTCTAGAGTAGTTGGAGGTAAAGGCTCGAAGGTCCCTCTTGTATAAATATTTGTATTGTTTCCCAGAAGAGGTTGTTGGCATTCTAGTTGTTTTATAGTTGTTTCCATTGTAGCTGAGAGTTGAGAGCTACTGAGAAGTAGTTTATGAACACATGTATATTTCAGTTGAACGAATATAAAAGAGGAGCATTGCCCCAAATGCCTGGTGTTGTTGTATCTATCTGAATGAATTAATGGTAGACTTTATGTTTATTTTCAATTCTATGTCATTTCTTGTTCTTGTGTTTATGAATGCATTTACATGGTTGAATATATGAATCTATGAAGATTTAAGAATAAATCATTTCTCTTCTATGAGCAAGTGCAAGTGTGAATAGCATCCGCAAGGAGTGCATTGACAGAGTATGTTTTGACCCATAAGCTCAGAAGAGATAACGTGAGCTTTATATGTGCAAGGAGTGCATAGTGTCTGCAAGGTGCATGTGACAGATTCTATAGTGACTTAAATAGTTCAGCAGAGATAGTTTGAGAGTGCGGATAGGAGGAACCTCGCTCAATTTCATATTGTTCAGAGGGAACAATAGAGCATGGAAGGATTGTTGCAAGGAGTACACAGTCATCCTTCAAATTCAAGATTGTAGGAAGTTTGTTCACAAGGAGTGCGCGACAGAGTTGTTTTTTACTCAGAAGCTCAAGAGGGAGAGTGGAGAAAAATCTTCAAAGTGAGGAATCCTTTAATGTTTCTCGAGGTTAACGAGAGATATCCATCCAAGAGGGACTAGGATCACTCCAGACTGTCATATCTGGGGAAATTTGTGTGGAGGTTAGCCATAAATAACTTCAACATTTCAGAGTTCAAAGTGTTCAAAAGTGTCAAGAAGCGGGATTGCCAAAGTCGTGAAGTGAATATTAACCATTGGTTGCGAGGAGACACGTGGCAGTGGATTAGAAAAATTTGGGAGTTAGAGGTTCGGAGAATTTTCGTGTGGACTAGGTGAAATTTCATTAAGTTGCGAAACCCAAAGTATAGTTGGACCATCATATCCAGGGGGACATGCGGTAGAGATCCATGAATTCAGGGAAAATTGTTTTGGAAGGAGACAAAGGAGAAGGTCACAATATTTCCAAATCCTGAAGTTACAAAGAACTGACCCACGATCACAGCTTTTGGTCATATAGGAGAAAGAGTCTAGCGCGGAACTAGCACTCACAAAGCTGGTGTTGTCAATCGTCACAGAGAAGCATCGTGGGTGACCTAGACTTGCAAGTAACATCAGAGGGACCTATGTGTATTATTTGTTCTGGGTCTGTTGAAGGCCCGAAGAGATAATTTGGCTCAGGAATTTGAAGAATCAAGACTTGGAGGTCATAGAATCCCCAGGAGGGAAGGGGGGCTGCAGCACATGCTAATAATTCCTTATGGAATATTGGGTAAGAATCTGAAATGAAAAAGTTGAGGCTGACTCAAGATTGAGGTTATTCGAGATAGTGATGAATATGCAATAATGAAGCTCCATGATTAGACAATTCCATGTGAAATAATTGTGTGAGAACTCTGCCAGGAGAATAGAGTCATAATGTTAATGACTACTGGAAAATTAGACAATAGAATAAAAAGTCTATTTGTACAAGAATCATGGATTACATTTTAAAATATCATGCATGTCTAAAAGATATGCAAGTGAATGTTGGCCAACCTGATTTTCTCTTTGGATAATGTGTTGAATTCTCTATTTATTAATTGTTAGGAAAAATATTGTTGTTGTAACATGTTGAATTATCCAGGGAAGTCAATATGAAACTTGACTGAAACTTTTCAAGGAACATAGCAGGTGAATCCCAATAGGGACAGATTGTTCGAGCAAAGGAGGAGGAAAGGAGAAACACTTTCCTCACTCTGAAAACTATGATTTGGTTAATAGAGTTATAAACCTCAAAAAGAAATAGTTGTGAAAGCAAAGGAAAATGACCAAACATGTATGTTTAAATGAATAGTCTTGGTTGAGCCACGTTAAATAAACGCAGTGAGGCCTTGGAAATAACTCAGTTGAACTAAAAATCTCCAGACTATATAGGATAATTTGGAAAAGAGGGAAGAGTCCCTTAACCCCTTTCCTTGTTGTTTATTGTGTTTCTCTTAGATGAGAAACTAATATGTTGATGGTTGTAGGATACCCAACAACTGAATTATTTTTATGGTTGCACTAGTGAGCACATTGAGGAGTAATGTGATGAATTACATGTAGATATGCTAAGACATATCTGATAATGATTTCTAATTTAGATGCTATGTATGTGCATTTTATTTAACATGACAGCTAACATGTTTGTGACTGTGATGATGTAGGTTAAGTGTAGGAAAATATTATAGTTGTTGAGGAAGGACAATTGATAATGGTTGACAACTTCGGGAAGAGAATAAATGAAAAAAGGGATGTTGTTGAAATATTGTTGAAGGGACTTTGAGAGTTCTCGTGAAGCACCATTGATGAGGTAAAATAAGAGAGGGTGTTGGCAACCAAAACATGTATAAAATATTTCATGCTCATGTGATATGGGAGTTGAAATGGATTGGGTAAGAATATTTTATAAAGTATTTTATTATATTAATGATATGTAAATAATTTTGAGTAGTTGTTGTATGTCATTGATACCCAAATAGGGTAAGATTCAGGAAAGAAGAATCTGAATAATAGAGAGAGGAAATATCTTTCAGCCAAGGATGATTAAAAATCCTTGCAAGTAAATTCATTAACTAATAGTGTCATGGGTACATTGACCAATCAAGAGTGAATGGGAAAAAAAGTGCTCATAAGCAACTTGTTGATTGATGCATTGAGGAAACTCATGTTTGCATGAGAGGGTAGATACTGGACTACCCATTATGGAAGGAGGACCTTCCAATACTCTACCAGAGTTGTAGAATGGTAAATGAAGGAATTGGGTGTCCATAGACATTGGCACCTTGGTTATTAATGAAGAAAGAATGTTGGAAGGAATTCATTTTAAATTTTAATTTATATCAAGGTGTGTTGATTTGAGGTTATGATCATCTCAAGGAAGGAGGAACAACCCTGTTGTAATAATCAACATGGATAGACGATCCATGTGGTGAGAGGTTGGTTGAGTTCCAACACACCATGGCAAGAGTGCCTAACATGAAAAATAATAATCTAAAATCAATGCAAGGGTGCATTGTATGTGAATGTGTCCATGGATATTGGCATATTGGAATACATTCATCTAATAGTTGATTTATTTTTGAAAATCTTGGTAAGCTAGAATGATGCATGTGTAGGGAAATGGTAATTTATTTTATTTTATATCACTGAACAGATAAATATAATTTGATTTTTAGTATGCACACTTCTGAAATTATGTGTGATCTAGTGAAAGTGTGAAATCAAAGTATAGTGTGCATGAGAACTAACAATGGTTTGTTTGTGTGAGTATTGAAATTGCAAGAAAGAAGGGTCCTAGATAGTGTAGTGTTTCAATCCTATAAGGAATACCAATGCTTTTTGAGCCAAACTGTTATGAGAAGGAAGATCTCATACTTGTGAATCGGGTTCTATGTGGAACAGATATTAAAATGAAAATGTGGAATTAGAAATATGTGGGTAACATATTTGAAAAAATCGATAAATCGATGATAATATCACATGGTTATTGTATGCATGTGGTACAAATGAAATGAAATATATTTCATGGAGGGACAGATGATGGTTGTCAAGATGAACAACATGGAAAAATGTTATTGTTGTGACATGAGAACCTTGTGATAAGTCATGATCACGATAGAAAAAAAAATATTGTGGTAACACAGGCTGGAGGGATGCCTCGACTATAAGACTCGGTGAAGTATCATAAACTCTTCTTGTGTGAGAAAGCCTTGGCAAGGAAAGATGGATCACTTGAGGGACTATATAGCAAAAAATGGGATGCATGAGTCTCAACCTAGAGGGTGAGTGATTGCAAGGAAGAGGATACTCTAATTAATTCTTATAAATTGATGGTTGGGATCATGCACACAATGGGTATATCAAGGAAAAAGTGAGACTAGTTAGAAAAAAAACCAACTAGATGTGGATCCATGAAATTGCACAGATAAGTATTTTGTTGATGTGAATATTTCCTCTTGAGTTTTGAACAACAATAAAAAAAAATTGCATGAAATTGTGATTAATATGTTTGTTGTTTGAAATTATTTTATGCATGTGACAAAGGCCAAGAGTGTGGGAAAGGACCAAACCAAGAAGAGGAGAAGATTGCTAAAGTAGCTAAAAGATGTGGGCATGACTGGTGTTGTTGAGATGAAAAGAAAACTGAGGATGGTGTTCCTTTAAGGGGGAGGGGATTGCAATACACATGTTTCCCCCAGCCTATAAATATAATTATATTATATTTCCACTAGAAGACTATGGATATATCTATTATGTGTGGATTTTAAAATATGCAAACCTTTGCTAAAGGATGTGATGTAAATATTTTTGTTATTAATAGAAACTGAAAAATGTTGAATAATTGTTGAAGGGGATTTCCTACATAGGTTATGATTCCATGAAAGGGAATGGTGAGGGGAACCATAACTGGTTGAGATGACCCCTAACAAAAAGTACTCTTTTGAATAAAAAATGTTCAAACCCAAAATTTTCCTCTTCCCCAAAAAAATTTAATCACCAGTCAAGTTGGTGATTGGATGGTCCTCCATAGAAATTAATGAGAGAATACGCACAGTACCCATCTGAAAGTTTCTGATCTGACCCATGAATTGGGGGATTTTGACCTATGAAATCTTGTTGTAGAAGGAAAGAAAAAGATAAAAATCATGGGCAGGGGGAGGAGGATGCACATGGTTGGGTTTGGGGACAAAAATATGAGTGGAGAGAAGTGGGAAACTCTGTTGGTTCTTAGCAGAATGGAGATAAGTGAAGAAATGAATTTTATGGGTGCATGAATCATTGGCAATTGTCTTAAATTAGGTTGATAAATGGGGCTACAACGTTTTAGTGATTGGTTGAGAAATCATGAAGGAACTAAGAATGGATGGCATTGAGGGAGTTTTGGGAAGTGAAAGGTCTCCCTTGTGATGTGTATGATAGTGGTTGAAGCTCTTGTGGAAAGAGCAGTCACCTGTCTTGGTGGATTGAAGACTTGTCTTGTTGAGTTCTTGTAGGTGTAAGAGAGTGGCCTTCATATTTTCTCATATGTTGAGTAAAATGTTTTCCTCTCATGGTATCATACTCTGTATAGGGGGTGGCCAGCTATAGAGATAATTGGTGCGGTTGTGACTATGGTTGGGTGGAAAGTGGCACACCCTTCAATAGTTGCCAACAATTTCTAAATTTCATATAAGTGTTTTTTGTTCCTTGTAATGACATGACAAGTTTATTGAATATTATGAAATTAATATACTATTTATTTGAAGATTTTTTCATTTTATTCAAATAATGGAAATGTCACTCTAATTATTTGGATGATTGTGAATTTGAAATAAGATCTGGGAAAATACATTTTGGTGTTGGTTTTCTACCTGTCTTTGTTTGGAAAGGGAGGTTGTTAGTAAATGTTTGTCACTCAAAGTATGAGCAGAGTGTTGGTTGGCCACTTCTAGTAATTTATATGAAAAAATAACTAAGTTTTTATTAAAATATTGAGCCACTAAAGAACTCACAAAACAATTGGGTAATAGGAAATACAATTGTTGATATAAACTTGAAGATTGGTCAGCTAGCCTTGGCCACTTTGTTGGCTTGGAAAATATGCCAAGTTTCATAATTTTAGAGAGGTTCAGATCTTTGTTTTACCTTAGGAAAAGAACTCAAATACTAAAGAGAGGAAAAGTATTTAAAATAAATGATAAGGAAAGAAGGAGAAATAAAATTCAAGCTCCTAATTGGAAATAAAAGAAATTGGGAATTGAATGCATTGTGATTAACTAAGTTTCATGACTATATGGTATGAAAGGTATTTATACCAAGAATTGCACAGTAAATTAATGTCCAAAGGGAAAAGAATTGGAAATAGTAATTATTCCCTTAAAATAGCAAAGAAATGCATAAAAAGAGGAGGATAGTAATTTCTGGTAAAACCATAGTTTTATCATGGTGGATTTTATTTCCAAGAAATGTAATATTATGGAAAACGAATTTAAACAAATAATTTGCATGAATTTATATATGTATTTATATGTTTATATGTTTTATGAGAAAATTTGAATGAATGGTAAAGATTGGTAAACCTTCATAAAATTTCCAAAGTTACCATTCAAATGTCTTAATAATTTGGATAATAAGTTGAGAAAATTATATATTAAAATTATGTGATTTCCAGTCTGGTGCGTGAGAGATGGGAAGTTTGGAAATTATTTCCCTTCTTTGCAAGGATTAAACCATGCCAAATCTCCCAACTTTATAAATTACGCTCTACATGGGATGCTCTACCCTCCTGAAGGTGTTAATATTAAAGTATTTTTGTTTATCAACATTTTTAATACATGGAAATATATGTATATCCTCTTACCTTTCTCAACGTGAATATATATATATAATCAAAAATCATTTTTTTTCATATTTTAGAGGAAGGATAAAATGTTTGGAGTGCGGTGGCCAATGGAGTTCTAAGCATTACCATATTAAATATTCATATTAAGGCCCTATCGGAGTTGGGTGTAATACCCCGATTTTGAATCCCCATATTAAATAATGTGTTTTTTCAATTTATGAAAGGTTGGAATGCCCAAATAATTAAAAGAGGCCAGCGTGCCTAGGAAATGTAATTTTTTTATCATTATTAATAAGAAAATACATCATTGGCTTCCAAATGGACAAGGAAAATAGTTATAGGGGGGTATGATTCCACACTAGAGGGGGCTTGAGGGGATGAGTATTTATTTTATATTTTATTTACCCATTTTGGTTTTAATGGAGAATATCAGTTACATGAGCTTCTCAGGGGAAGGCCATGTGGTTATTTAATTCCAATAAATATATAAACTCATATTTCGGTTTTTTGGGGTTTCTCAGTCTTCAGTATGTTCTCTCTCTCCATTCATTATTTCACTCATTTATTATTCCTCATTCATTTTGATCTTGGCTTGGAAAGGAAAAACAAATTGTTGGATAGGAGCCAGTGTTTTGTTGGTTGTAGTGATTGTTGGTTTATTCTGAAGATGCTCAAGGAATGTTGGTTTTCCCATTTGGGTTTCCAAGGTAAAATATTTGTGTATGGTGTGTTTGCTTTGTCATTTCTTTATATAGATTAAATATTTCTTCCTCTCTTTTGTTAGGTTTAGCGTGGAAGTTTTCCATTTCCTTACATGTAGTATTATAGCTTGGTTTAACAACCTCATATGAGATCAACCGTAGGTTCAGTATGAGTCATAAGTCAAAAATATTTAAAGTTGTTCTTAAAGAATGGCAAGTAGCTCGAGAATAAAGATCGAAAAATTTAATGGCCAGAATTTTGAGCTTTGGAAGCTTAAAATTGAATACCTCGTTGTAGATAGAGAACAATGGGAAGAAGTTTGTCCAGCTACCATTCCAACAGGTATGTCAAGGGAAGTATGTGAGAAACTCAGAGAAGGGAAAGGAGTACAATTTGACTTTGTCTTGTAGATTCAGTACTGCTAAATGTCTTGGGTTAATATTTGACCAAGAAACTGTGGGACAATTTAGGGAGCTTGTACCAGTCAAAATCCCTGGTAAATAATTTTTTCCTTAGAAAGAAACTGTATCTTTTGAGGATGAGTGAGGACAGTTCGATGAATGAGCATTTAAATTTTTTTAATACCATAATAATCAAGTTATCTTTTGTAGATATCAAGGTCACTAAGGAGGATAACTGTGTTAGCCTATTATGTTCTTTTCCAGACTCTTGGGATATCTTAGTCGTGGTTGTAAGGAGTAATTCAACCACATTAGTGCTAAAAAAACATGGTTTTATCTATAATGTCAAAAGAAATGAGAAGGATTAACATGGAAGGATCAACCAAAGATGCATTAGTGGTGAGCGTTCAACCGGTTGACAGAGATAAAGGTAAATTCTCTAGTAGAAAGTCTAAGTCGAAGGGTAGATCTAAATCCCTTGTTCAATTGACGAAAAGATGTTGGAAATGCATTAAATCTATGAATTACAAAAGGGACTGCAAGTCAAAGGAAATGGAAGTCATTACAGGATGAATTACAAAAGGGACTGCAAGTCAAAGGAAATGGAAGTCATTACAGGATCTGATGAGAAGCAGTCGACTAAGAGAAATACGACTCCAGATAATGGAGGCAATGTGTACCTAGTGTCGACGAGTACACAGTCGGATCAAGATGTTTGGTTGATTGACTCGGGAGAATCCTATCATATGAAACCACATAGAGAATGGTTATGTGAATATGAATTATATGAAGGAGGACATGTGTTCTTGGGGGACGACTCGAAAACAAAAATTGTTGGATAGGGAAGATTCTGACTGATACTATAGGATGGGAGGAGTAGAACCTTTCCAAGTGTGCTACATATTCTGGGTTTGGCAAGAAACCTAATATCTATTAGTAAGATGAGTGATGTTGGAGTGCACACTCTATTTCAGAAGGATACATGCAAGATGGTTAGAGGTGTGATGGTCTTAATGAAAGGAGTTTGTATTCGAACCCTATACAAGTTGTTAGGTAATGTCAACTCGATTGAATGCACCAACATCATTTTTCCTAAAGTCGACTCAACTTCGAATCAGCTTGATTCAACTTGGGCTGATTTGGTTCAAACAGAATCAACAAGTCTTCATCAAGTTGACCCGACCATGTTATGGCAAGAAAGGATGGGACACATTGGAGAAAAAGGAATTTGATGTATGCATAAAAAAGGTATGGTCGAATACTTTCCTGAATTTAATTTAGAAGTTGAATTTTGTGAACATAGTATATATGGAAAATAAATTCGAGTGAGGTTCCCATCTAGAGCAACAAGGGAAAAGGGGATTCTAGAATTTGTTCATAGTGATGTGTTTGTCCCTGTTTAAGTTCCTTCACTTGGTGGATCCCTATATTATGTCTATGTCGCCTTCATATATTATTTTTCTAGGAAGACATGGATATATTTCCTAAGAAATAAATCATAGGTTTACAAGAAATTCAAAGAGTTTAAGTCTCTTGTAGATAACTAGATAAATAAGAATATTATGGTGCTGAGAACTGACAATGGTGGTGAATTTTGTGGAAAGTATGTTGAGAATTTATACTAGTGTGGAATTGCTTGCCAAAATAACACACCATATACCCCACAACAAAATGGAGTTTCCAGGAGAATAAACAGAATATTGATGGACAAGACAAGGAGCATGCTCAGTGGTGCTGGGCTTGCACAAAAATTCTAGGTAGAGGCAATCGACACTGCAAAATATCTAGTGAATATGTATCCTTCATTAGTGTTATTCAACATGACTCCACATGAGGTATGGTCTGGTAAGAATCCTTCATTTTCACATCTCAAAGTATTCGATTGTGATGAAATTGTTCATATTCCCAAATAAAAGAGGAGCAAGTTGGACAAGAAGGTAGTCAAATGTATTTGTGTTGGATATAAAGAAGGAATGAAAGGGTATAAGCTTTTGGATCCTGCATCAAGGAAAAAATTGTTCATTTGAGATGTGGTCTTCAAAGAAGTCAGAAGGAAGTATGAGTCTGAAGTGATGGTTCAAACAGAGAATAATCTAGAGAAGGTGAGGTTTGAACTGAGTAATGAAGAAGATGATTCAGATGAGTCGATTGAATGAGATGAAGAGGTGGAATAACCAACCCCAGTTGTAAGGATCTCAAAACAAGTAAGAAAACCAGTTGAAAGGTATAGTCTTCCTAAATTTCGTTACACATTTATGTTAACTACTATGAACGAGGAGCCCAAGTTGTTCAGGGAGGCAGTCAAATCAACAGAGGGTAGACTCTGGAAGGATGCCATGATTGAAGAAATGGAATCCTTGCACAAGAATGATACATGGGATTTATTCAAATTTCCTAGTGGAATAAATATTGTCAATAGCAAGTGGGTATTCAAGAAAAAGATGAATGCAACAAGTCAAGTTGAGAAATTCAAACCTCGAATGGTATCGAAAGGATATTCCCAAGTAGAAGGAGTTGAATTCAGTGAGATTTTTTCCCCTTTTGAAAAATTAACTTCCATTAGAGTATTGATGTCTCTAGTTGTTGCATTTGATCTAGAAATAGAACAGATGGATGTGAAGACAACATTCCTACATGGGAACCTAGAAGAATAAATCTACATGAAACAACCTGAAGGATTTGTAGTATGAGGAAAGAAATATTTGGTGTGCAAGTTGAAAAGATCCCTTTATGGTC
The DNA here is from genome assembly GCA_900067695.1 of Picea abies. Taxonomy (NCBI): domain Eukaryota; kingdom Viridiplantae; phylum Streptophyta; class Pinopsida; order Pinales; family Pinaceae; genus Picea; species Picea abies. The sequence goes on along the minus strand of CBVK0100922677.1, from coordinate 3,550 downwards.
TAAAGAAATCACCAAGGATGTGGCATCAAAATTTTGACACATACATCCTTAGTTTAGGATTTGTGAGAAGCAAATATGATCACTACATATATTCCAAAGAAGAAGGTGGGTGTTTCATATATGTAGCATTATATGTCGACGACATGTTGTTTATTTGAAACAACATGAACACAATAAAGGAGGTGAAGAAGCAGTTATCCTCTAATTTTGACATGAAGGATCTCGGTGTAGTGAACATCATTCTAGGAATGGATATCAAGAGAGATCGATCAGCCAAGAATCCATGGTTGAACTAGAAGAAATATATTGAAACGGTCTTGAAATGTTTCAACATGCAGGATTGCAAACCTCTAAAGTTGCCAATTCCTGTGAGAGAAAGACTAATTGTTGAGTAGTTTCCAAAGACCCTATGCAAGTGTTGTTGGTATTTTATTGTATGTGATGGTATGCACTCAACCAGACATTTCCCATGCAATGTGATTTTTGATTAGATACATGTTGAAACCTAGAAAGTAGCACTTGACAATTGTCAAGAGAGTATTCAAGTATTTGTGTAACACAAAATAGTATGCTATACGCTATCAAGGAAAACCTGGAGGTGAAAGTGAATTAGATGTACATGTATTTATCAACGTCGATTGGGTAGGAGATCTGGATCAACGAAGTTCGACCAGTGGATATGTGTTCAAGATGTTTGGTGGAGCAATCAACTAGATGAGTAAGCGATGGGTGATCATAGCCCTATCAACAAGAGAAGTTGAATACATGGTAACCACTCATGGAAGAAAATAAGCAGTATGGTTGCAAATTTTTTGTTCATGGATTGGGTTTCAACAGAGAACTAAAAAGATAAATTGTAATAGTCAAAGCACATTATTTTTGGCAAAGAAACCAACTTATCATTCCAAGATTAAGCATATTAATGTATAATACCTCTTCATGAGAGATATGGTAAAAAGAAACAAGGTGTTGTTGGAGAAAGTAAACACATTAGAAAACATAGAAAAATATTTGACCAAGTCTGTGAGTGTAGTGAAGTTCTCTTGGTTCAAAGAGGCAATGAGCATTGTTTCCTTGGGTCTATGAACAAAAGTTCAGGAAGCTATGGGTTTCATAAAAGAATACAACAAGTGGGAGAATGTTGGGTTGTTATATTCCTTACAGTGAAAGTTGAAGGTTGAGGTGGATCGACTGGAAAAAGTTGAATTTGAAGTAATCGACAACAAGTCAAAGAGGTCAACCAATAATAGGTTGATAGGCATACCTATGGAAATTGACTAAAGACTGAATGAAGTTCAATTTGTTTTCAACTAGTAATTTGAATTTCTTGTCTACTGTAATAGAATCCTGAGATTCGTGGGATATGTAGCCAATGATTTGCGCGGATTTGTAATCATTTTTGGCCACCTTTCTTTAGATTTTTTCCTACTGTAGAGCCTTTAAATAAGGTGTGTTATAATGTTGTAAAAGTTAATCTTTAGATAAATCATTTTAGAGGTTGATGGTCATACATATATAAGGCGAATTGGCTATAGGGTTGTTCTAGTTTAAAGTAATAAGGTATGATGTCGATTGTGTATTAGGTGTACACCAAGTTTAGGCATGTAACCTTTTATTTTGAATGAATAATACAATAAGAGAGAAAAACGCCCAAGGAATGTTGGTTTTCTCGTTTGGGTTTCCAGGGTAAAATAT
>CBVK0100922658.1:0-12140 GCA_900067695.1 Picea abies | reverse complement strand
AAGAATCCTAAAATACAGCTATACCTAACACATAAGATTCACATGTGAGGGTTCAAACGAATACGATAATAATGACATTTCTCAAATACTTATCGAAGGTGAGTGAAGTGATCTACTCTCTTGCGAGAGTGTTGGGCAAGATCATCTAGGTAAGCTTCAAAAATATTCTTGATATCATGAAAAGAAAAGGTCATGGTGTGTTGGAAGGTTGCTCTGGAGTTTTTAAGGCCGGAAGGCATTTTTTGATATGCAAAAGTACCACACCATCTTATGTTGATCCTCGAACTTGATTTGAATTTGACTATACCTTGAAAATCTGTCCTTAAAATAAAAAACTTCACTTCTCGCACACTCTTCAAGAATCTGGTCAATCAAAGGAGTTGTCAAGTTATCTTTAGGACAAGCCTTTTTCCATTATTTTATTCACACCAAAACTAAGGCCCTTGATTCTTTCAGCCACCTCAATTTACAAAATTAGATAGTTTGAGAAAGGACCCCAAAACAAATCAAATAATTTTTCCATTATTTTATTCACACCAAAACTAAGGCCCTTGATTCTTTCAGCCACCTCAATTTACAAAATTAGGTAGTTTGAGAAGGTATGTCTTTGTATTTTCTTTCTATTCTACCTCTGAGCATGTACAATTTTGCAATTATGTATTACAATTAACATGGGTATTTAGTACATAAATGTATTCTTGATAAGTCGAGTTCGGAATGAAATAGTAATTTGGATCTCTTCTTCAATAAGAATACATGGGGTCGTCGCTTAGAAAACTAGAGTTCGGATAGAGAAGGAGCAAAAGATATTAACACATTTTTGTTCAACTCCGTTTTAATTATTTGTGTGCTTTTATGTGAACTTTTCTTGGAATGCATATTCAGGGTTTTTAGATAGGATACTTTGAACAAGGGCCTAGCCTCCTGTTGATAGAATACTAAATTTTAAGAAATTTACTATAAATGCCAATATTCTTTGGATAATTATACAATTTTTTTAATACACGTTGCATAATCTTCAACAAGTGGATTGTGGTGAACAAATTCTTTATTAGTCATTCATAGACTATCTATAAAAAAACTCATCTCTTCTATTTTAGAAACTTAATTATCTGTATTCACTTCAATGTTAAACTTCCTCCACTTTAAATATATATTAATTATTTTAAAGCTGTTTAAATTAAATTCCAAGCATACTCTAATTTGTAAAATTTAAAAATACATTAATTATTTTTAATTTTTAATTATATACTAAACTCTAATCATAACATAATAACTTCATTTGTAAAACATAACCATTCATTCTCATCATAATATTTTGTGTCTTGTTACATAAACTTCTCTCTTACCTTAATTTTAAAATTCATTTGTCCTCATTTATACCCATAGTATTATTTATTTTTACTTAAATATGAATATTAAACTGAAGTCTCAACTTCATTTATTTAATTAATTTGAACTTGAGCTTTTAATAGAAGGATGGCTTAAAGTCAATCAATTATTTTGAACATTATTATAAAAAAAAATACATTAAAAAAATGTAAATATGTACCTATTTAGTCAGTTAATTTTTTATAATTTAACCACTTTAATTTTTATTTTATTTTTTAATATAATATTATGTAATCTCACATAACACTAATATAATATAAATACTTTTTAATATGAGTGATTATTTTTTAATATAATTACTCATACATCTAATCGGTGGTGAGCTTGATAGTCTTACGGTCAATTTCAATTAATATTAATAGTAACTTTTTTGTTTTTGTTATTTTGATAAAAAAATAATTCGGTGGTCAGCTTGATGGTCTTACGGTCGATTTCAATTATTAAAATTAATAGAATAGTAATTTTTTGGTTTTTGGTTTTTTCACACACATTGATAAAATAGTAATTTTTTTCTTTTTATTTTTTTACACATTGATAAATCACAAAAAAATCTTATCACAAAAAATCTATATAGTAATTTTTTAATTTTGTATTTTTGACAAATTGATATTGAGAAAAGTTGATATATTAAAAAAAAATCTGTAATTCATTAAAAAAATGAAAATTAAATCTCATACTGGTTAACATACCTAGTACCCATAAACTATTAATTACTTTTCCTTATCTAACTAAACTGAACTAGTTATGGCATAGTTACTGATTAACAAACCTACTACCTAAAAACTTTTAATTGTTTTTCTTGATCTAACTAAACCGAACTAGCTATGGCATTGTTTACAGTATAGTTAATAAATTTGGTCGAATCTATAAAATAAATTTGAAACTTTGTGAATTCGAATCACAACGGTTCCTATTAAACTGGTATTTCACCAGGTCCTGCTGCTGTGGACAGCCATGGCCGAGCAGTATTAAATTAACTGTCTTGCGGTCTGTCTCTATTAAATTAAATGTCTTGCGGTCTGTCTCTTCAACGCTTTAGCCACGTATTCAACTACACGTTTCACCATCGCTTGTTCATACCTGCAGAGAATCTGGAAATTTTAAGAATTGATATAAAAGAGTTGAATTGAATAAATACTAATTATACAAAAGGTGTACACGTATTGATAATGATAATGAGTATAATGAATGATTTTTTAACCATAAATTTTAATCGTATGGTTATCAATCGAATGAGTATAATGAACGATTTTTTAACCATAAATTTTAATTATATGGTTATTAATCGAAGATACTAGCATATTTTTAGTTAAGATCTTATGTTCATAACTTTCTAACATTTTTAAAAACTTCAATTAACCTATTTACTTTTTAAGATATACTTAATATAATTAAAAAATTAATATATGAGAATTTAACATTCAAATGAAAATAAGAATAAAGCAGAGCAGAGCAAGGAAGTGAGTGACTCACCCATTTGTGTCTTCTTGGAGTGACCAACCAGAGAGATTGGACAGTGTGAAGAGAGCAGCCTTCCATTCATCAATTTCTTGTGCGTTGTATTTCCCACGGCTCTTATGCTCCTTGAGTGCTTCAGCATATGGGCCACCATGAGATTGATCCGGGTGCCGAACTTGAAAAGGCCTGACATTGTAAAACAGAGGGACGGCGATAGCCGACCTCTTCTCTACTTGGCGTGCGATAAGCGAGACCTCTCTGAGACACCATGCAGATTTTGCGTAATTGGTTTGTTTTTGTGCAGAGGGATAAATTAGACATTAAATTGGTGTATTATATGTTTTTTTTCATAGGGTGAAGTTAAACATTAAATTGGTGTATTATAAGTTTTTCTTTATAATCAAGTTAAATATTAAATTGATGTATTATAAGTTTTTCTTTACAATCAAGTTAAATATTAAATTGGTGTATTCTTTTGTTTGAAGTCTATTAAAGAATACATACCCTATTCATTTTGATTTAAACATATAACTTCAAAAAAGAAACACATGTTAAATATTGAAATAATTTAATAAAGATAATTTAATAGTCAAAAATATGTATTTTTTTTTATAAATGGTAGAAATTAATGTTATATATATTTTTAGACACCCCTGTTTTTTTAAATGGATAGGAGGGTGAAGGAGGAGAAAAGCACGCCCTCGTAGAACATGACTCTTTCAGATTAATGAAGTGGAGAAAGATCAGTGTGATATACTTTTTACGGTCTGATACACTTTGATCGTGTGATATCCTCCCGCACGACCTTTTGGACGTGTGATTTGCTCACCTCCAAAGTTGGGTTATTTAACGGGTCCAAAAGTTGAAGATCCGGCACAAGAGTGCGTGGAGTCACGAAACTGTAGGAGGCCAAAGAAAGTGTAGAAAGCCAATTTGGGCTCCTACACCTCCACGCCGTTCTATAAGATTACCAACTCAAGGGGAAGATATCACAAAGACGAGACACGGGGCCTTTGAACGAGGTCAGTCAACAAAATCCAAAGATCATGAATGCTATATTTTTTTATACACGTTTTTAACCGAGGGTCAAGTTGGACCTTAAATTGATGTATTATACTCTTTTGTTTATGGAAAAAGGGACACTTCCTCGTAGCTAATTTGTTTAAAGTTATGAAAGAATACATACATTGAAGTTTATTATAGCTATTTTGTTGAATTTATGAAAGAATACATACATTAAACTTTATTAAAGATTACATACCCTACTGGAGAAATTCAAATAAAACACATGTTAAATATTGGAATAATTTATTTGAAATATTTTAATAGTTAAAAATATGTAATTTTTTTTTATAAAGGGTAGAAATGGATGTTATATATATTTTTAGACACTTCTGTTTTTTTAAATGCATAGACTAGCACAGATTCAAAGTTCCCTGGTGAAAGAGGATAGATATGAGTGTAAAAACCCGTTTTAAAACCCCACTTTATTAAAAAAAAAAATGAAAGCCATTCACATTTCATGGTTTACATTTTTCATTTCAATCAGTGTATTTAATCATGTAAATGTGATAATAAAAATTTTACACTTATGAATTTTTGTTAATCATTTAAACGTGGTAATCATATGGATTTATGGTAATTTCTTAATATGATTAGGTAAATGTGAAAAAGCAAAAAGATTAACTGATGCATTTATAAATGCAAGAAAGTTATAAATAATGAATCTTATTCATTGATTTGAAGAGGACTAAGAATATGCTAGCATCTTTTATTGCTAGCCATCAAATTAGGTTTTTAGATTAAAAGGTTATTAATTGTGGAGATTGTCAATAGGTGTATGTCTATGACCTAAATATTTTACAATTATAATTTTTCAAGAATAAATCTATGTATGTGTAATGTATGTTAGAATTTTTTTGATAATTTAATAATGAAAAATATGTATTTTTACATACTTTGTCATGATTTTTTCACATTTATCTAATGATATTAAAAAATCACTATAAGACCATATGATTACCAAGTTTAAATAATTAACAAAAATTAATATGATTATAGAAGTTTTTACTATCACTTTTACATAATTAAACCACGAATTGAAGTGTTGAAATGTGAACGACCTCACTCCAAGTTCATTCCAAGTTTGATGTGTGAATGGCATTCGTTTTTTAATGAAGTGTGGGAGTCTGAACCGCTTTCATATTAATAGATTCTTTACTATTTACTTGATAGATTATTTACTATTTACTGTAGCATCGAGTTTTTACTGCGTGCCCGCCGTTGTTTTATTTTTTTGCAATGCTGGGCGGGGTTTCTTTTATTTTTTTACTGTTACTGAGTTTTAACTGCGTATACCTATCCGCGCTCACCAGCCGACTTTGCCGCTCTGTGCTAGTATACGTTTTGACTGCGCATACTAATCGGCGTTCACCAGACGACTTTGCCGCTGTGTTGGCGAATAAACCTGTTTTGTCAAGAGACCTGTTTTAGGACAAGAGGACGAGTTTGTCAATGAAAAGTCGCCAATTACAACTCCAACCCGCAAATTAGAACTTCCATTAGGGCTCCTACACCTCCACGCGGTTCTACAAGATTAAGAAATTGAGGCGAAGATATCACATGATAAAAGCGTAAGACGAGACACGGGGGCAAATAAGAATCCCCGAAGCAGAGGCCTTTGAACGATGTCAGTCCACAAAATCAGAAGATGTTATACATGTTTGTTTTTTTTTTATGCAGAAGGTTAAATTAGACATTAAATTGATGTATTATATGTTTTTTTAAAAGGATAAAGTTAAACAGTAAATTGGTGTATTATATGTTTTTTTCAAAAGATCAAGTTAAACATTAAATTGATGTATTCTTTTGTTTAAAATTTACTAAAGAATACATACAGTATCCCTCTGGATTTAAACATATAACTTAAAAAAAACACATGTTAAATATTGAAATAATTTAATTAATATAATTTAATAATAAAAAATATGTATTTTTTTACAATTTTATAATTTAATAGTCAAAAATATGTATTTTTTTATAAATTGTAAAAATTAATGTTATATATTTTTTTAAACACCCTTGTTTTTTTAATGTATGTTAGAATTTTTGTGATAATTTAATAATGAAAAATATGTATTTTTTATAATTATATTTTTTAGAGTATAAATCTATGTATACTTAATGTATGTTAGAATTTTTGTGATAATTTAATAATTAAAAATATGTATTTTTTATAATTCAAATAATTGAAGTTAAAAGGAAATTGGAATTAGAAAAATATAAGATTTCTGTATTTTATTATTTATATAAAAAATCTCTTATTCCAAGAAAAAAATATCTTATTAATTTTATATTTTTAACTATTTCCAGCCTATTTTTCTTGCATAAATGAAATATATGTTAGATTTTTATTTTCTTCATTAATCTCACATTGTTTTGTAAGGATGTGTTCTTCTTATGGTTTAATAATTCATATATCTATATATATGTAATTAGGCTTATATATCTGTTTTTGTTATACCTATTTATAATGTGCACAATTAATTAATTTTTAATCTAAAAACCTAATTTGATGGCTAGTAATAAAAGATGTTAACATATTCTTGGTTGTCCTCTCAAATCAATGAATAAGATTCATTGTTAATAACTTCATTGTATTTATGAATGCGTTACTTAACCTGTTTACTTTTTTACATTTACCTAATCATATTAAGAAATTACTGTAAGACTATATACTTACCAAATTTAAATGATTAACAAAAATTAATATCTGAAATTTTTTATTTTCACATTTATATTTACATGATTAAACCTAAATGTCGGAATGTCGTGCCAGACGTGTTCTTTTATTGTTTTCCTATACCTCGACGGGGTTTCTTTTATTTTTTTTTCCTGTTACTGGGTTTTAATGCCATGCATGAGATTCTTTTACTTTTTTCATGCGCCTGGGTAGGGTTTGAACTAATTTTAACTGCGTGCGCGGGGTTTTAAGGCCAATACCTATCGGCTTTCACCAGCCGACTTTGCCGCCGATTTTGCCGCTGTGTGCTAGTATACGTACAAAGTCTGTGTCGGCGAAGAAACCAGTTTTCTCAAGAAATCTGTTTTAGAACAAGAGGACGAGTTTGTCAATGAAAAATCGCCAATTACAACTCCAACCCGCCAATTCCAACACGCCAATTAGAACTTCCATCTTTAATGGAAACACTTTCTTGTTTTCAATATTGGCTATACGATTTTTGTATTTTGTTTATTTTTAAATAAACTTACTTTTTCATTTTATTAAAAAAAAAACTTATACACTTTGATTATTTTGATATTCTCCGCTCAGGATCTTAGTCTTACACCTGATGTAAAAACTTCAAGGTCCGAGTCGCACAGTTTGTCCGTACGTCCGTCCTACCTATATGTTTTTTGAAGACATCACGCGTAATATGTCTTGGATGAGCCCAAACGAGTACGTATCGATGGGTAAGTGGCGTGTAAAAATAAAGGTGTTTTATCCTACACCATTTTCCTACATGTGTACCCATTGTTGGATATCTTTTGGAGAGGACATTTATATGAACTGGAATGAGCCAAAGAGGATGCTATTTGTTTCTTTGAATTTGAAGAAAGGAAGCACCTAGTACTTAGGCTTTTGTGGATCATTGAGGTGGGATCATCATTAGTTTTGTTGTAAGAAATGATCCATACTCTCCTTCATTTTCATTATAAACTTTCTAATTGCAAGACATAAAATATTCATCTCAATTGTTATACAAAATAAATTTCCCTTACTTCCTAATCGATTAATCAAGATATGGGTTAAGAATACTTATCTTTCCATGACCCACCAAGAGTTAAGAATCAAAATTATTTCACCACCGAGCAAAAAAAACTGTAAACATAAACAACAAGAATGAAAAGCATATCACCAAAAAAAAACTAAAACTTTCCTGCATGTAATTTAGAATTTGGTTTTTGTGAACATTGTATATATGGAAAACAAAGTTAGGTGAGGTTCCCATATGGAGTGACAAAGGAAAATGAGATTATAGAGTTGGTTCATAGTGATATGTTTGGCCATGTTTCAATGCATTCACATGGTTTATCTGTGTATTATGTCTCCTTCATAGATTATTTTTCTAAGAAGACATGGATATATTTCTTGAGGAAGAAATCAAAGGTTTTCAAAGAGTTTAAACCTATTGTAGAAAACTAGACAGACAAGAAGATTAAGGTGTTGAGAGCTGAAAATGGTGGTGAATTCTGTGGAAAATAATTTTATCAGTTCTGCAAGCAATGTGGCATAGGATGCTAAAATACCACACCATATACACCAAAACAAAATGGAGTTTCCGAGAGAATAAACAGAACATTAGTGGAAAAGCCAAGGAACATGCTTAGTGGTGTTGGGCTCACACAAGAATTTTGGACAGAGGCAGTCGACACTAAAAAATATCTGTTGAATATGACTCCTTCGTCGACACTAGTCGGCACAACTCCACATGAGGTTTGGTTGGGTAAGTATCCTTCGGTTTCAAATATCAAAGTATTTTTCTATGATGCATTTGTGCATGTTCACAAGGAAATACAGAGCAAGATGGACAAGAACGAAGTCAAATGTATTTTCATTCGATACAAAGAAGGAATGAAAGAATATAATCTCTCGGATCCTGCATCAAGGAAAATAGTGTAGATTCGATATGTGGTCTTCAAAGAAGTCAAAAGTAATTATGAGTCTAGAGAAGTTGTTTAGACAGAGAATAATCCAAAGAAGGTGCAGGTTGAACTAAGGAACGTAGAAGATGATTCAGATGAGTCAAATGAATAAGAAGAAGAGGTGGAACAACTGACGTCAGTTGTAAGGAGGTCTAAAAGAGTAATAAAATGAGTCGAAATGTATATTCCACCCAAATTTTGTTCCACCTTTGTGTTAAGTTTCACTGACGATGAACCCAAGATGGCCAGGGAGGAATTTGACTCGGTAGAGAGAAAAATATGGAAGGATGCCATGGTCGAAGAGATGGAATCCTTGATTAAGAATGAGACATGGGATTTATTCAATTTACCTATTGGAATAAATCCTAGTGGTAGAAAATGAGTACTCAAGAAGAATATGAACGTAGCATATCAAGTCGAGAAATTAAAAGCTTGACTAGTAGCGAAAGGATATTCCCAAGTTGAAGGTATCGAATTCAGTGAGATTTTTTCTCCTATTCCAAAATTAACTTCCATTAGATTTCTAATTATTTGGATGCAACATTTGATCTATAATATAATAAATGGATGTGAAGACAATGTTCCTACAAGGGGACCTAGAAGAGGAAATCTACATGAAACAACCTGAAGGATTTGTAGTAAAGGGAAACAAATATTTGTTGTGAAAACTAAAAAGATATATTTAAGGTCTAAAGAAATCACTAAGGATGTGGTACCAAAAATTCGACAAGTACATCCTTAGTTTGGGATTTGTGAGAAGCAAATATGATCACAACATATATTCCAAAGAAAGTGGGTGTTTCAGATATGCAACATTGTATGTCGATAACATGTTGATTGGAAACAACATGGACATAATAAAGGACAAGTAGAAGAAAATATCCTCTAATTTCCACATGAATGATATTGGTGTAGAAAACTTCATTCTGGGAATGGATATTAAGAGAGATCGATAAGCTACAAATATCTGGTTGAATCAGACAAATTAGATAGAAACAATCTTGAAAATTTTGAACATGAAGCATTGCAAAACTGTGAAGGTGCCAATTCCAGTGGGAGCAAGACTAACTGTTGAGACTTTTACAAAGACATAGGAAGAAATAGAGGACATGGAACGTGTTCCCTATGAAAGTGTTGGTGGTAGTCTAATGTATGCAATTGTATGCACTCGCACACACATTTTTGATGCATTTTGAGTGCTAATAAGATACATGTCCAGACCTGCGAAGGAGAACTGGACAACTATCAAAAGAGTATTTAGGTATTTGTCTGGAACAAAAGATTATGCCATATGCTACCGAGGAAAACCTAGAGGTGACAATGAGTTAAATTTGCATGGTTTTGTTGACACTCACTAGGTTGGAGATCTGGATTGATGGAGGTTGACCAATTGATACGAGTTAAAATGTTCAGTGGAAAAATAAATCCTATGAGTAAACGAAAGGCAGTTGTATCTCTATTAATAACATAAGTTAAATACATCATAGCCACTCATGGAAACAAAAAAGTTGTATGGATAAAAAGGTTTTGTTCATGAATCGGGTTTGAGCATAGAGTTATGACGATAAGTTGTGATAGTAAAAGTGCAATGTTTCTAGCAAAGAACCTCACTTATCATTCTAAGACTAAGCACATTGATGTACAATACCATTTCGTGAGAGATATGATGTAAATCAAGAAGGTGTTGCTAGAGAGAGTAGACAGGTTGGAAAACATAACACAATCGTTGACCAATTATATTAGTGTTGTGAATCTTTCTTGGTGCAGAGAGGAAATAAAAATTGCTTCCTTGGTTTTGTGAATGATAGTTCATAGGTTTCTTGGTTTTAAATAAGAAAACAATATGTGGGAGAATGTTGGGTTTGTTATATTATTTGTAGTGAAAGTCAAGGAGGATCGATTGAGAGTGAAAATCGAGGTGGATCAACAACAAGTCAAAGGTAGAGGTGGTTCAACCGAATAAATTAGAAGTCAAAGGTCGAGGTGGTTCAACCGAGTAAATTCAAAGTCGAAGGTCAAGGTGGTTCGGTGCAGTAAATAAATCGACAACAAGTCAAATAGGTCAACCAACAATAGGTCGGAAGGTGGGCATGTGGCAACTGACTGAAGATCGAATGAAGGGTGACAGGTAGTCGACGAGTAATCCAACTTTGTATTCGACCTATAACAAAATCCCGAGATTTAGGAGATTTGTAGCCAATCGTCTGCATGGATCTATAGTTGTTTTTGGGTGCCATTTCTTTATGCTATTTCTTACTATAAATCATATAAAGAACGAATGTTGTAATGTTGTAAAATATAATCAATAAATAAATCTTTAAATGATGAATGGCTAATCACCAAGAGTCTAGAATCATAGAGGTTGTTGGTCATGTATATGTAAGCCAAATTGGCTACAAGGTTGTTCTTGTGTAAGAAAGAGGGTATGATGTCGATTGTGTCTTAGGTGTGGGAAAATGTTAGACATGTAATGTTTTATTATGAATGAATAAGAAAACAAGATAGCATAACTCTCAAGGAATGCTAGTTTTCACAGTTTGGGTTTCTAGGGTAAAATCTCTATGTACACTGTGTTTTCTTTGTCATTTAATTTCTTGATTAAATATTTATTCCTCTCTTCTTCTAGGTTTTGTGTGGAAGTGTGTCTTATTTACTAATAGAGTTTCCTAACAATTATCGCTAAGTCCAAAAAAAAACATGTTTTTCCTACTCTGAAATGTCGAGACACAAGAGAAGTATGAGCTTCTTGTATTACATAGACTCCTTTCACTCGTAGGAATACATAGATTTCCAAGATGGTAAAGTAAATTTCCCTACAGACAATAGTTCTCTACCTGTACACCAAGGGTTAGATTCGTATATACTTCTTTAAAATTTTCATCGATGGCATATTGTTTTATATAGCTATCATGAAATAAAGAAGCATTCTCCAGAATAATAGAAGCAACAATAGGAGGCCTAGAAAGAATATCAACTACCTTGTTACTTGTACCCTTCTCATACTTGATTACCAAGCGAAACTGTTGTAGAAAACTCATCCACCTGTAGTGTCGAGATTGTTGCAATTTGGTTTGTGCTTGAAGATATTGCAAGGGTTGGTGATCTGTATGTATAATGGTTTCCATCCATAACATGTAGTGCTTCCATTTCTTTTCACTCTAGACTAATGCATACAACTCTTTATCATATGTAGGATAGTTGACAACAACTTGGTTAAAATTTTTAGAGTGGTAACAGATAGGCTTACGATATTTCATTAGTACTACACCCATGGCATATCCACTAGCATCTATCTTGATCTCAAAAGGCCGTTCAATATTTGGCAATGCTAATACTGGTGTGGTATTGATTTTTCCTTTCGAAGTGTCGAATATTTTTTTTTTTCTTTCCTTCCCACTAAAAAGTGTTATTCACACTGTTTAAGGCATGCAGAGGAGCTGCTATGAAGGAGAAATTGGGAATGAATCTCCTCCAATACTGGACTGCACCTAAGAAACTTCGAACTTCGGTTACACATTTTGGCTCAAGCCAATTTACAATTACATCAATTTTGGAAGGGTCAATTTTCAATTGTCCTCCTCCTA
>CBVK0100922644.1:0-15944 GCA_900067695.1 Picea abies | reverse complement strand
AGTCTTTCTACCGCTTGTTGCACCCTTTCATACCATCGCTCCATCTCCTTGCATGTCACGAGTTCCATGAGAGTTTCCTCCTGGAACTCAACTACGTTCATGGTTAGTAGGTGTCTTTCCTTCTTGAACTCATTGTAAACTCCTCTGAATTCACCTTTTAGATACACAGTGGTCTACATGGCACCTTTAGAGTATTCCTCTAGGTGGCGCAACTGTTTGAGCTCCTTTAGGGTGGTGGCTAGTTCATTTTCATCTCTCCTGGCTCTATTCAAGGTGGTATCCAAGATTTCCTTTCCCATGCCAATCAATTCGGATGTCCGGGCATCTATTGTGTTTATCAAGTTTTCCTCTGTAGTAACCAAGATGGAGTGATCCAACGTGATCCTTCTTTTATTTATAGTCCTTTAAACAATGGCCTTTCTCTTTTGATCGTAGGAGATCGCATAGATATCTGCTACCTCGTCTACCGACTCTGGTATCTGTTGATCACCCCATGTGATCCTTTTTCCCAGGCTAGTGGTGGTGTATATTTGTTCAATATTGGGCTCTTGAACTTCCTCGATGTGCCTTGTGGGTCTGACCTATACTTGTCACTCATCGGGGATTTGGGTATTGGGAAAAATAGAGGTGTTAGGTACATACTCGCTACTTACTTTCTTGTTAGTCGCATAACTGCTAATTTCTCTTTGTGGGGATTCTTTCTTTCTCTCCTCTAGTTTGGTCTTGTCATTCAGATCTGCTTTGGTTTCTAATTCATTGGGTTCCTTCGCATCAAGGCCTCTTTCGGCTTCTATTTCATTTTGAAAGACCTCCTTGTCTTCAACTTTGGGCTTAGGGGAAGAAGTTTTCTCGAGACCTTTTTCCTCTTGGACACACACATGGGTGTTGTGATATGGATCTAGGCTCTCATCGTCACTATATATATGTATAATCTTGGTCATTGGATTAGGTGCTTGTGTTTCTATCGACACCTGACCTGTCTCTAGTTGAGTTGTCCTGCCCACCGGGGAATTGACCAGTGATGTTGTGGATTCAGGGTTTCCTAACCCGTTGGTGTTCCCAAGGTTTGTGGAATCGAGACTGCTTGACTTTGTTGGGCTTCCTTCTCGGATGCTAGTTGGAAGCCTAGGCGTGATGATGAAGTCTAGATTTTCCTGCATCCGTTTCATTAGTAGTTGGCTTTGCAGCAACAAAATTTCACCCATCCCTTGTGAAAATTGAATTTTAGGGGAATCCCTGATTTGTACCAGGGATTCCTGATAAACCATTGCTTCTTCGATGCCTTCTTGAGGATCGCTTATTGCTTTGTCCAGTTCAGATACTACTATTCCTTCCCGGGTCCTGAGAATTTCTTGAGTTGTCTTCTCCAAAGATGTCACTTGCTCTTTGCAAATCATATCTTTGAACCTGGTTGTTCAAGGATCAACCCTCCTTGCTGCCACCTCATTCGAGTCTTGACTATTTTCAGTGAAAATTTCATCTTCAAATCATTCATGGGCATAAGACCAATAGGATGATACATACGATGTGTGTTGTAGGACCATGCCCTTGGGATCGTGTTTGCGAAATTGTCCAGTTGGAACCAAAATTCTAATTGAATTCGCCCTTCTTGCTTAGAATGCATGGTGTCTTTGACCATTTAGAAGACAATATGAAACCCATAAGGTATGAAGGCCCACTTCTTGTCCTTTACTAAAGTGGCATTGTATCCTTGCATAATGGTTTGATAGCAAATTTCCCCTAACAGTATTCAATCGGGAACATATATGGGTAACAAATGGGATGCCCTTGTGGCATCGAAAACCCTGATGCAGGTCTCGCATTCATCTAGATACCAGTGACCTACTTTCGATATAACCTTTTTTTCTTCATCTGACAGCCTTGGGCACTCTTTATTGAACAACAAAGAATACATGCGTGCAATAAACAGATCACAGATAAGAGAATAGGATGTTTTGTACCTGTTTTCCCATAAGATTCTGAAGTATACATGGTCCAGGAGCTTCGAGGAGTGCCAGTTTAGGTTCATTCCTGAGAAAAAGTTCCTGGTGCAGATGATGTCCAACAGATATGAGGCCATGTAGAAGGAGGGGGTTTCTCCCTCTTTCAACATCTGGGCTTGTCTTATGAAAGTTCTCAGCTATTTCGAGATGATTACACCACAATTGAAGCCTGTGCCTAAAATGACCACCGTATAAGGTAGAGGCATCCAAGCCTCTAAAAATTGGGAGCAATATTTCTCCCCATGCAACCTGGAGAGAATATCTATCAGGTATATGTATGGTTCCCTTAGATTGGCCATCGGATATTAGCCGATAGTCCGATTCGTGAATTTTTTTTCCTCCCTCCACCATGATGCCATGATTTTGCTGGTATCATGTGTTGCATAGAAACTCACAACGAAATCAATGCTCAACTTTTCTTCTAGATCCCTGAGCTTGTAGTAACTTTGAACCTCTGATGGCAAGAAAACCTTGATGCATCCACCATTATCTTCATTAATCAAACATTTTTGTGCATATGTGTGGTCAATGAACCAATTTAGGAGCTCAATGCAAGGAAACATCAGATTTCATCTTGCGACCATGTGCATATAATCCCTACGGACATTTGGGAGGACATCATCATCAAGCTTCCTTGTATTAGGATCGTTGTGCGGGGTATACTCGAGGGGTTCTTCCTTCTTGGGGTATACTCGAGGGGTTCTTCCTTCTTGATTTTCTTAAACAATTATTCTGAGCGAGGAAATGTTGTTTTGGCTCCAATGTTTTCCTCTGTCTCTTTGAAGGCCGGGGGTTGGATGAAAACCTTCTTGGTGGCTATCTTAATGATAGGCACTGGCTTGGGAGAAAATTCTAATTGTCTTGAAACTGCTGGGGAGGATCCCTCCCCTGCTTCCGATTCTTGCAGCTTTGGTGCTCTTGGGGATTTCCTGGGGGAGGGTTTCTTCGAAGGCATTGCTCCTACAATTAAAACGACCCTTTAAACATTTGTACAGAGCAACGTTGGGTGGGAACATAAAAAATAATAAAACGAAGCGTAAAACACCACAAGTGGATACATACCTGTAATGCTTGTTAATATAGTTGTTTAATACTCACTGAACTTTGGACGTCTTCTCCGGATTGTTAGCCTTGCTCTTCTGTTTTTTCTCAAATTATTTCCACGTAGAATAGGATCATACACAATGAATCAAAAGAATATATCTGGAGAGATTCTATCCGTCGTATCAATAAGTTAATATGAGTAATGAATGCAATTCAAAATAAACTACCATCGGATCTCTGCAAATAAATTCTAACTGGTTGACGGTGGAGGTGTGGAGGAAGATGCATTATATTGACAGGCTTAAATGGTCTCTTTTGATTTGTGCACAAATTAGCAACTAATGCGCAATCCATGAATTAACTAAGATTTTAAATGCATCGTACCTAACAAATATAAGGGTTAAAATTTCTCATCACGTTGTGCCTCTCTAAGGTGGAGATCAGGGATCAGATACTACCTTTGTGCATAGTTCTACTAGTATCCTCCCGATAAAAAAAATTGATGCCGATCATATTGGGGATCGTGATATGGGAAAGTTCAAGTGCGCAACTTCTTGGCGGGTTATCATCTTCATAACCTTCCATCGTCGAACACATTTTGGTTGTTGGTGGTTGGCGATACCACTTCTCTCCTTGCACGACGCTTACTTTTTTGTTTTCCTAACGAAGCTGAATGGATCGGTCTTTGGCGATATTCTTGCCGAAGCTTATTAGCAAAAGAGAGAGACTTTCATCCACCGATGCTGATGAATATCGATGCATGACTATTTTTAACTTCTCAAGTGATTTTCGTCACCTTTAACCTTTACCGATGCCAAAATTCCTAATAATATTGGGGAAAGCTTTAGACTGTTGATTCCTTAAGTGGTTGTTAAGTCCCATCTAAAGTTAAGATGATTATTTGTTGTGTGTTCGAGAAGACTTTAAACAATTCAAACATGAAACATAAAAGATAAGTGCAAGCATCAGTTTCATACTAAAGAGAAAACAAACATTGCAAAGGATCAAGTGGTACCCAAAAAGTAGAAATGGACATAGACGTTTTTATGGTGTGTTGAGTGCTCAACAGGTTGCCGCAAGAGAAGTTGTTGATTAATTTGAAAAATTCCTCTTCCATCAAGATATAACTCATATATTTGGGTTTTGTTATTTCTTCAAATGAATTGAAGATGGATCTCGAAAAGGTGAAAGAAATAACAGAATGGTTGTCACCGAAGAATATCTTTGCGGTAAGAAGATTCTGTGGATTTACGAGTTTCTATCAGAAGTTCATCACAAATTTCAATGGGGTTAGTGCTCAAATGATGGATACAATGAAGAAAAGACACAAGTCTTTCAAATGGAAAGAATAGGTTGAGAGGAGCTTCAACATATTGAAGGAGAAAATAACAGAACAACCGATTCTAGTTTTATCGGATTTCGGGAAGACATTTCAAGTAAGATGCGATGCGAGTGGGGTTTCAATTGGAATGGTCTTAAGTTAAGACAATAGACTTGTTGCATACTTCAATGAGAATCTGAATGAAGCTAAAAAGAAATACTCCACATACGAAAAAGAATTTTATTCCATGATTCAAGCCTTGAAGAAATGGAGGCACTATCTCGTACCGAAGGAGCTTGTTTTGTATAGTGACAATCAAGCTTTGAATTTCATAACCAGACAGGAGAATTTAAACTAGAGACATACCAAGGGGATAGAGTTTATGAAAAATTTCACTTTTTTCATTAAACATATTTCTGGAAATGCTAACAAGGTTGTTGATGCATTGAGTAGGAGAATTTTGATTCTGCAGGAATTTCAAGTCAAGACCTTGGGGTTTGAACACCTTAAGGAAATGTACCACAATGATCCAGATTTTGGAGAGGCATATGAAGCATGTGTGAATCTTGTGCTCAGTGATAGAATGGGTTTTTGTTCAAAGGGTGTCAATTGTGAATCTGATTCAGGATGGGTTTTTGTTCAAAGGGTGTCAATTGTGCATACCAATATGATTAATGAGGGAGAACTTGTTGAAGGAAGAGCATAATGGAGGTCTAGCTGGAAATTTTGGCCATGACAAAAGATTTTCCCAATTAAATGGTTCACATTATTGGTTGGGTATGAGAGCATAGGTGAAGACATTTGTGAACAATTGTAAGATTTGTCAGTATGCCAAGGGAAATAAGAAAAACATCAAGTTTTATCATCCATTTCTTATTCCAAAGAGGCCCTGGGATGCAATAACCATGGATTTTGTGTTGGGATTTCCAAGGACACAAAGAGGAAGTGATTCCATATTTGTGGTGGTGGACATATTTTTGAATATGGCACACTTTATCCCATGCTAGAATATCAGTGATGCAAAACATGTTGCAAATTTGTTTTTCATGGAAGTTGTGAGACTCCATGGATTTCCCAGAAGTATAGTTTCAGACAGAGATTCCAAATTTGTTGCTCATTTATAGAGGAAGTTGTGGAAAAATTTGGGGAAAAAGATATCTTTTAGTTTTTCATATCATCCACAGACGGATGGACAGACCAAAGTGGTGAATAGAAGTTTGGGATATTTGTTGAGGAGTTTGGTTATTGAACACCATAGTCAATGGGATTAGATTCTAGTACAAGATGATTTTTCATATAATGACTCACTGAACAAAAAGAACTTAGAAAATTCCATTGCAAATTGTGTATGGAGTGAATGTGAGAGGAGTGTTAGAATTGAGAGATATGAATTAGAACGAATTTAGGAGTGCTGGAGTCAAAGACTTCGCTGCAAAAATGTAGGAACTTCACAATCAGATCAAGGAGTAGTTGAAGAGGAGCAATAGTGAGTACAAGTGCAAAGTTGATCAACACACGAGAAAGCTTGAATTTGGAGTTGGAGATCAATTCCTAGCACATATAAGGAAGGAAATATTCATGAGGGGAACATACAATAAGATGAAGTTGAAAAAGATAAGACCATGTAAAATCCTGAGGAGATTTGGCGAAAATGTTTATGATTTAGAGTTGCCAGAGGATGTGGGTATATCACCCATATTCAACATTTCAAACATGTATCCTTACAGGGAAGATAGAGTCGAAGGATCATAAGATCAAAGAAAGATCCAGTGGGAGAAACAAATTCCTATAGAAGAGAAGTTGTAGGTGGAAAAGATCATAGATTGACGAGTTAGTAAGAATACCATAAGGAAGACATATTTTGAAAATTTGGTGAAGTGGAAAGGATGCCCAGTAGAAGATGCCAGTTGAGTTGGTGAAGCAGAGATCCAAAACCATGGAAGATCGATGCAGGAGCTCATGGACAGGAGTCCATGAATTTTTCATCCAAGGGAGTATGATGTAGGAGCATCGCCAACAAAGCATAAGCGTGAAGGACAGTTGGGCGCACTAGCGCATATTTTGAAATGTTTTGAATTTCAAAGATCAGTGTATTAATGTAATATCTGACAAAATGTTTTTTGAGTTATGAACATCCTTAATGATAGGAGGCTGAGCCATCATCTAAGATCAATGGGGAATGTATTTGTTTATGAATTGGATCGCAGTACATATCTGGAGCTTGTGCTCTTATCTGCCTGACTCGATATTTATTGTAATAAATAATAAGTAGTTGATAGCGTTTAATTCCAATAGGATAACATAGAGTAGTTGGGGGGAAGAACTCAAAAGAGTCCCTTTGTAAAAATCTTTGTATTGTTGTCAAGGGGAGGCTGTTGAATGTAATATATAGATTGCCACTTTAAGCAAAGAGTTGGGAGATATAGAGAAATATTGTATGAATGTATGTAATCTTCATTTAATGAATATGACAGAGGAATATTGTCCCAAATGTGTGTTGTTATTTGCCTATCTAAATGATTGAATGGTAGACATTCTGTTATTTTTCAATTCTCGATTATTTCTTATTCTTGGATCCATGACTACATTTATATAGTTGAATGTATGAGTCATTGTGAAGAGTGAACAAGTTTTAATTGTTTCTATTCATTGAGTGAGTGCAAGGCGTGCATAGTGTCTACAAGGAGTGCGTGATTGAGTCTGTTTCAACTCAAAATATCAGGAGGGATGATGAAACTTATGTCTGCAAGGAGTGCATTGACATCCGCAAGGAGTGCGTCACAAAGTTTTCCGACTCAAAATCTCAGGAGAGGTAATGTGATTCCAGTTATAAGAGATAGAAGAGGTTGGATAACTGCCGCAAGGAGTGTGAAGCCATCCAAAAAGAGAAGTTAAGTTTTGGAAGATAATTTGTTGCAAGGCATGCACAAATCAACACTCTGAATAAGTTTCAAAGGATGTGTTCAAAGGAACGAGAGAAGGTAGAAGAAGTAAAGATGAGGAGGGAGAGTGGTGGAAATTCTTCAAGGAAAGAAGTCCCTAGAGTCTTCCTTGAAGTCAGTGGACAAGATTCGTTCCGAGAGGAGACGAATGATCCCAAACCCTTAGATCTAGAAAATATACATGGAGGATAGTCATAAGGTGTTCGATACTTCAGATTTCGAAAAGTTTGAAGACTTGACAAAGACAAAATCGCGAAGTCTGAAGTCACGATCCAATCTCAGCCATTGATCGCAAGAGGTGTACATGGAAGAAGATTAAGGATTTCGGGAGTTATAATTCCAGAAGTTTAGAGTGAGAGACTTAGAGTTTCATGAAGTCGCGAAACCCAAACCCTTGTGGGGCCAGTGAATCTGAGGAGGAAAAGTTTGAAGACTTGACAAAGACAAAATCGCGAAGTCTGAAGTCACGATCCAATCTCAGCCATTGATCGCAAGAGGTGTACATGGAAGAAGATTAAGGATTTCGGGAGTTATAATTCCAGAAGTTTAGAGTGAGAGACTTAGAGTTTCATGAAGTCGCGAAACCCAAACCCTTGTGGGGCCAGTGAATCTGAGGAGACGCGTGGAGGGAGTTTGGATATTCGGAAAAACATATTTCAGGAAGAAGAGAAAGGAGAGTTCGAGATATCCTCGAGCACCGAATCGTGAAGGGATAGACTCGTGGTCACATCCAGGGTCACCAAGAGGAAAAAGGGTCCAAAAGAGTCACTTTGACTCAGTATTTTAAACGATCCAAGACTAGGAGGTCTAGAAGCCCTTTAGAGGGAAGGGGGTCTGTTCCATATGTGCATCCCACCATTTTACGAAAGTTGTTTTCAATGCGACATCTAAAGCTAATAATATTTGTTGATCTGGTATATGAAATTCAAATTCCTTTATAAAAGAGTCTATGGTTGTTAGTCCATCATATTTCATAGGAAAACATACCTTAGTTCCAATCCATTGTAATGCGTAGGTAATATGAGAAAAACTCCTTGTCGATACTTCATATAATCTCTGCTGCCAATTCTGAAGTGCCTTTTCTAGATCTAACGTCCAAGAAATAATACTTTTCTAAGTGATTGCACCATCAAAAATAGGTTTCACATAGTCATTAATTTGTGCAGTCACATTATACAGGTTATCAAGCTCTTTCCCCTTTGTCAGTTGCACATATCTTCTCCCCTTTGTGGGATCCAATGACATGGTAAATTTCTAGTTTACTCCTTCATAGACCATCTGTCTCTTCTTCAGATCAATCATGGTCTGGTTATTGAAATCCCGATCAAGTCCTAGTAATTTTGGATAAGGTTTAATGCCATATACTATCTCAGTTACCTCAAAATCAACTATGTTGTGCACTCCATCAATGTTAACTTTTACTCCTAACAATCTTCCAATAGGAAAATTATTTTTCTAATTTGCTAACCTCAACTGAATAGGTTACCAGATTAAATTTAGTTTTCCCATAGTCTCCCATGTTTGTTTCATAAGGATAGTCACATCATATCCCAAGTATAAAATAATATTATCCATGTCATAATCTCATATCTGTGCATTCTTTTGAAATTTCCAATTCGTCCTTTTCTTGTGATGTACCTAGTTAATTGATCACTTTATGACAAGGGATTCTTTATATTGCATGAGTTGATCGATAATACCATGCAACTCATTTAATTTGCTCTCATCCTTCATTAATTCTAAACAACTCTTCAAGAAACATCTAAGCCTACATACCTTAAAAAATTTCCTTTCTGAATAGTTAGAGAGTGGAGGCATGTCATACATAGATGGGTTTTCATAGATAGGTGGAATAGTCAAATTTGATGTTATCCATTCTATCTCCAGTATTTATTTCCTTTCTTTCTTGTATGTGTCTTTCTCCTTTCCAGGGTAAAAAATAGAAGGATGCTCTGCTACTTTCCTGACCCACTACTCGGTCTACTTTCCTTTATCTATTGCATCAACTCTTTTTCTCGTTCCTCCATGTGTATCTTCTTCTACCTTAAGTCATTCATCATTATATTTTTCATCTAACTACTTCTGACTTATGGAAAACTCGTGCTCTTTCACCTTTAACCACTATTTGATCTCTTCCTTAATTGGTCTCCACATTCCTCTCAGTTACAGATCCTGATCCTGACAATGTAACCATTTTTGGCATGTAGTCAACAGACCCAAGGTTCAACATTAATTCACGAGCAAAACCCTAGAGATACTGACCCTTTCAACATCACCCCCATGCAAGTGAAGTCTCACTCAAGGTATCTATGGGGATTGCAGGAACCAGGTTTTCACAATCATGGAGGAATGTGAGACATTCATTATAGCCATTTGACTTAACATTCATTTATTATGCTATACATTATGTGTGCAGAATGATCGGAACTAATAACATATTTAGATCAACCAAAAATACATCAAGTGCATGCAATAAATATAACAGTAAAAAATCACATCACAATATGACACAGAGACGCCATATTTTAACATGGTTCACCCAATATGGGCTATGTCCACAATGGTAGACTTCTTATATTATCATTCAACATCGTCTCTTACAAAAGGTATGCATTGCACTCATACATGATATCTTAGTTATAACCAAAATTCCCTTGTTGTTCCCGCATACAGTGCACACTTGGCTCATTCTCACCTTCCAAAAACTTATTCATCAAACATGACTCATCTCATAATTATCACCACTTACTTTCTACCCCAAAACCCTTACATATTTACAATTTTACATTAGAGCTTAGACCATTACAAAATGGACGAAAATGCCTAACTAACTTCCTTCTTTCCCGCACGTGGTCCTAAAAATGTGCTAAATGCTTTCATTCTTCTACACATGCTTCTCCTTAACCGACTTGTTGTGCATTTTTCTCCTGTGCAATTCCCAAAATTCTCCCAAAATGTCCTGCTCCAACACAAGGCCTTCAACAGAATTGTACAACAACAAACAAAGAAGCTCATAGTCACTAAGAAGCCTCCTCTATCAGTGGTTACATAAACCAATGTCAATGAATATGTTATGAAGGACTTGATATCTATTTCATTCGCTAGTATTTCTTTCATGATGGCATCAGAGAAAAATCTCAAAGACCTAGTTCACAAAAACCAAGAAAAATATGATCATATTAGAGAGCTAGAAGAAGAAGAAGTCAGGTGTGGGAAAAAGAGATAAGGGAAGACTTAAGGAGTTAATGATATACAAAAAAATATTTTGTATAGAACTCCATGAGATGGCTAATAACATGTGTGTGAACATCCAAGTCTTGGATTAGTTGGAAAAAAAAATCATAGGCCATCATAGCTTGGTACAATACAAGAGCATATATTTCACTGCCATTAGAGAAGGTTTTAATGACATGCAATGGCGGATTGTTGAGAACCCATATTCCCCAGTCAGGTTTCCCTACATACCGGAGTGGGAAAGAAAATTAACTATGCCTCCCTAAATAGTTTACAACAAGCTTGGGAGAATGATGGGAGGGAAGCAAATAATT
The DNA here is from genome assembly GCA_900067695.1 of Picea abies. Taxonomy (NCBI): domain Eukaryota; kingdom Viridiplantae; phylum Streptophyta; class Pinopsida; order Pinales; family Pinaceae; genus Picea; species Picea abies. The sequence continues at coordinate 5,086 of CBVK0100922644.1, read as the reverse complement.
GTTTGGAAATTTGTGCACAACTTAACAAGACATTGCATATTTTAACACATAAAGGGTACTTGCCTCCTATCGATGAAATTGATCTAGGTGGATCTCGATGGCCACCCACCTATTTCAACTGGCTCAAAACAGTCTTATGGAAATTTACTTTTTTTAGCAGTTTTTCGGTTCCTAAACTTCTGGGGCCAATGTTTGTGATGTTCTTTTGAGCCAACCATATATATGGAAGCGCCATGTTATTTATGAGTCTCGACTCTGTAGTTTCATTGTTAATTTGGGGGGTCATCTCTACCAAATATCATAGTTAGTTCCAACTACCGTCCCACCTAAACAGTGCCGCAAGGTAGTATCTCATGCTACAAAATTTAGCTTCTTCACAGTCTGTTCAAAAGGTGAAGAGAATAACGCTGCAACCATTGCAGCCTCGGTCTAAGAACCTTTTGTACAACAAAAGTAGGTTGACAAGATTGAAGAAAAGCACAAGGATTCCTTCTGCATAGATTCATCTCATATAGATAGGAAATTTAAAAAGGCCCAACCCTTCCAGCCACAGGTTAGTGACAATCTTCAACAAGCTAAGCAATGCAACTTCTCCAGCAAGGAAAGCATATCATCAAGATGGAGATTCGACAAATGCTTTTCTCTCTCCCTCGAGTACTCAATGCAAAGGATACCATTTCTTCCTAAGGAGAGAGGATTTATCTAGGTGGATATCGATGGCCACCCATCTATTTCAACTCGATCAAAACAATCTTCTGGCAATTTACTATTTTTAGCAGTTTTTGGTTCCTAAACTTCCAGGGTCATTTTGAGGGCCTAAATCAAGTTTTTTTTTATCAATCACCTCAATGGTATCGAAATTATTTGATTGAGCCTCCAAAATAAATCTCCTCGATGATATCTTTCCAACGAGCTATCGTGCACCCCAAATGAAGATCACATGCAAACGTTACGCCCACGAGAGGTTGATAGACCAAACTACATAAAACGGGATCCACAAAAATATTGTCTTTTCATCTTCTAGGGTTAGGGTTTTGGATTTTATTTATGTTAAAAAGGCCTTAGAGCCTCATTGTAATAATTTTCTTTCGAATGCGAGTAATCGTCACATCTCTTCTCAAAGATAAGTTGCCACCATTCTAGCGAGTTTTTCACTCTGTATTTCTATAGTTTTGTACATTTCACTCATTAATAGAAATTGTGTATTACTATATCTATGTTCTTATGGTTATATATATGATAAATATATGTTATATTATTGGATATTTGATATATCTCTGTACATTTATTTATTATAGCTCTACTCTCATTTCATTCCAAAAATAATATGGATCAGAACTCGAGAAGATTAAATCTGATGAACCAAGTTTGGAAGAGGTTTGGATGAATATGAAGCAGAGGAAAGTGGATGCTCAAGATGTGCCTAGGGTAACAATAGATTTGATGGGAGAACATCCCGTCAATCTATCCAAAACACAAAACATGATTCATGATTTCATGGTTAACTTGATAAGAGATGTGAAAACACTCTGGCACAACTCAGCCTCTCAAAGAGCTTCCCTAGAGATTCCCCTATACTCTAAATTCATCACCATCAAAATACCACAAGAAGCTTGGGAAGCTTACCTGAGAGACAAGGACAAATAAAGAAAAACGAAACAACAAATTTGAATTTGTTCACAACTATCTCCTATTTTTTCCTTTTTGTCAACTATAATCAATTTTTCTTTACTATAACACATGTCAACACCATTTGAGAGGGGAAGCTAAAGAGACTTGTAATTGATTCTTGTAGAATCCAAGAAAACCCCATAGACAGTTACTAAAATTACTATAAGTAAAGGAAGAGGCCCATTTTTAAAGGGGCTCTTCAAACATTGTAAATTCAGGAACTATTTTTCGAACTAATATTGAGAAGCCCTCAAGGTTGATTTTGTCAGAGAGAATTAATCGTGTTGATCGGTATTGTTTTTTGAACTATTTCAAGTAGGTTGTTATGTTGTTTGTATGTACTTTAAGAATTTTGTTTCCTTTATAGACTTTTCTTGTGCGAACAAAATTTTTTCTTGCAGTAAGGTTTGTTCTCTCTTATTATTTATCTTGAGATGATGAGTAGTTTATACATGTAATTTTATAGCTAGCACTAATATGGTTATGTATTTTTGTGCATGTGTTATCTAACTCTACTTCTTCTTAACAACTATCTGGAAGAAGCCTTCAGATGGATTATTATGATTTGCGGCTACTCGTTAGTTACTATAGTTGTTCTTAGCTAGGATATGATATATTAGATTTTATTTCTTCAAGTAGTTAGTTTTCATGTGCATTCTTCATTGCATTCATAACCATTCATTCATCCCCCCGACTTAGTAATGGAAAATGGGCTAGAATCTGGATGAGTCTCCTAAACCAAACAATGCATAATCTAATTGGGACCGTGTACCAGGGAAAACCCATGTTTATTGAAGGGAATTTTGTTCACATCAAAATATTGAATAACAAATTCCCACATATAGTCGCATGTTGCATGCTTGACGACTCGTAACTTCCCGTGTAGGATTGTGAATTGAAAAAATTTCAGATCTCTCTTGATCATCTCGATGTATCTCATATGATGATTCCATGATTGCTATATTTTACTTCATCCTCTCTATGTTTCAACCTCTTGATTGTTACGTGTGTTTCCAAGTGCTTTTGAGGTGTTGAATGTTCATCTCATTTTCTTTTGTGAGTGTAAAGTAGAGTTGAGGTTTGTTTTGGGTGATTTCATTTCATTTTATTGAGTTCTAGGCTAGGTTATCATTGTCATGCCTTTCCATCCACAGTCACAGTTTCCTCATTGGCAACTCGTGACTTGTCGATAGCATGGTCTCTAGCTGTAGCACTATCAACTTGTGATCGGTCGCTACCCATGATTTTTAAGAGAAAAATTATCAACGGATTTTTTATATTTATTGAAAAGGAGACATTTTTATATGTGCATTGATTTGAACAATAATACAATACAATGAACAATTAGCTAGTTTGCATGTGCATTCTTCATTGCATTCATAACCATTCATTCATCCCCCCAACTTAGTAAAGGAAATTGGGCTAGAATTCGGATGGGTCTCCTAAACCAAACAATGCATAATCTAATTGGGACCATGTACTCGGGAAAACCACATGCCCTTGAACGGAATTTTGTTCAAGTCAAAATATTGAATAACGGCTTCCCACATATAATCACTTGTTGCATGCTTGACGACTCGCGACTTCCCCTCTAGGACTGTGAATTGAAAATTTTCCAAATCTCTCTTGATCATCTCAATGTATCTAATCTAATGAGTCCATGATTGATCTATTTTCCTTGATCCTCTCTATGTTTAAGCCTCTTGATTGATACTTGTGTTTCCAAGTGGTTTTGAGGTGTCGAATGTTCCTCTCATTTGCTTTTGTGAGTGTAAAGTAGATTCGAAGTTTGTTTTGGGTTATTTCATTTCATTTTATTGAGTTCTAGGATAGGTTATCATTATCCTTCATTTCGCTCCATAGTCACAGTTTCTCCATTGACAAGTTGTGACTAGTCAATAGCATGGTCTCTAGCTGTAGTACTATCAACTTGTGATGGGTCGCTACCCATGATTTTTAAGAGAAAAATTATCGACCAATTTTTTATATTTATTGAAAAGGAGACATTTTTAGATGTGCATTGATTTGAACAATAAAACACTGAAAAATGAGTAAATTGATATCATCAACTTAATAATATAAAAATACAAAATGAAAGAATATTATGAAAAACCATTTTAGAAATTAATTTGATACCTTTAAACAAACAATACAATATAAAATAAAATGTCTTAATCTATCTATTTCAATACTAATGAAATAAAAAATCATTTATAATATTAAATAAAATATTTTAATATATTGATTTCAATAATAATATAATGAAAAATAATTTATTATACTAATTTTAATATAATATTGTAGAAAATAGTTTAATTCATTAATTATAAAAAAAATTAAGAAAACCATATAACTTTAAACATCGCCTATATTTATTAAATTAACTGCTCAAACTTAAACAAATAAATCAATAAAAAGATATAGTATTCATTAAATTAACTCCTCAAACTTAAACAAATAAATCAATAAAAACATATTGTGTTAGATTTGTGGATGTAAACTGTGTGTATGGAATTTATGAAACAGTTTACATCAAAAAAAAAATCTAACACAATATTATTGTCAAGCATGAAAACCTACACACTATGAAAATAAAAACATTTTAATCACATGGTGGTAAAAGAGTTAACTTCCAAAAACAAGGATAAGAGAAAAACCAATAACCCCGGCTTCGCATTCAATGGAAGCTTATCGGTTCTTCAAAGTATTTAACACCGATGAAGCGACGTAACTTCACATTCGTGGCCGATCAGAAATGCGTTCGCATGCAATTCGATGATATACCCTTCGTTATGCTCATAACAACGTGTTGCAGGTTATCACTTTCGCAAATTTTCAGGACTGTAGAGGAAGCTGTAGTTGGTGTTAGCTATCAGATTGCTTGATAGAACAACAATAGTCCATACTTTATACATAGTTTATATTTTATACAACATAAATCCATTACAATAATGACCAAGCAGAAAGAGGAGACTGTTCTTTTCGGCAAGTTTGCATTAGACAGACTCTTGGGAAAAGGGTCATTTGCCAAAGTATACCTCGCCAGAAACTTGAGAACTGGCGATAGTGTTGCCATTAAGGTCATAAGCAAAAAGAATCTTGAAGAGAGTAAGCGTAAGAAAGAAAGTAAATGTAAGGAAGATGTGGTGAAACAAGAAATCTCCATTATGAAAACACTGAATCATCCCAACATTGTACAACTCTACCAAGTCATGGCCAGCAAAAACAATATCTATCTTGTGATGGAATATGTCAACGGAGGAACGGTCTTTCAAAAATTAAGGTCAGGTGGCAAAAAAATACTGTCTAAAGAAGAGGAGAATACACGGAGGAGATGTTTCCAGCATCTGATTAGTGCGGTGGACTTCTGTCACAGAAAGGGAATTTATCACAGAGACATCAAGTCTGACAATCT
>CBVK0100922643.1:0-14690 GCA_900067695.1 Picea abies | reverse complement strand
ATCAACAAAAGGCGTACATAGGGGCCAATATTTCTTGGAGATCTAAAATTCTTATTGCTCAATTAAGGACAATTCTCATCAACAAGGACAAAAAAAAGGTGGGAGGAAAGAGTATGTATTTTGTGCTCTACATTTCATTCTCGAATGTGAGGCCTTAAAAGACAGCAGGAAAAATTATGCAGGTATTCTGGTAGCTAGTTCTTGGGATAATCTATTCAACTAAGAGTTTGTCGAGAAGCTGGGAGCGGTTACTATAAAACTTCACAGGAAAAGGGTTGAATACAAAAACCAGATGGAAAAGCAATCTGTCCCATAGGCTATTTTTAGTCTCGTGGACGTTAAAAATACTTTCTTTCTACATGAAACTAGATTAGCTCATCTTTTTGGATTTAATTGTCATGAATTTTCTTTGATTAAGATTAACAAAGATATCTATAGTAAAGAAAAATTCTTGAAATATTTTAATTGTTTGTTAAGATTATAAGATTCCTTTATTATGAGAATAATAGTATTAGCTTAAAGAAGAAGGATGATGACTAATTCTTCGAAGGTTGTCACATCTTTCTTTTTTAAAGAAATCCTTTAACTTGTTCATATATGTGTCAAAAAGGATATGGAAGAGGGAACAACTTTGTTTACTATTACTTTCTTCCAACTAGCCATAGGTGTTCTTTATCTTGGTAATAACATTTTCCTATAGCCTTATTACAACAACCCTCAACTTCAAAGAAACTTTTAGTTCTTCTAATCTAATCTAAAGGTTAATTTTGGGTACTTTATCAAATTCTTTTATAAAGTCACTGAAGGAGCTTCCAATAAATAAGTAAAAACTCAAAACCCTATGGGGAAATTAAAGGTGTATGGTGGTATTGAATCAACAACAACTTCTTGATACCTTTTTTTTCTTTGTCATTTGATGAAGGTAAAATAGATTGGAGCCCCTCCTTTTGTTTTTCAAAATTTGAACTTCCATGACCTATTCTTGCGTTGATCACATAACTTGTAAGAATTTTCATAAAATAAGTCTCACACTCTTTTAGTATCTCATCATGACATAGAAGTTGTGTTGGATCATTGATGGGTGTTTGAAAAACTTTTATGGACAAAAAAGTGCCAACAGGGTGAACACAAAAGCACTCACTGAAGAATGCATGCACATTTTTAACAATGTGGATGAATTCTTGATCATTCCCTAAACCACCATTGAGGATGCCAAGTCACCTCCAGGTGGGCATTACTAAGAATGCCCATCCATTACTGGGAATGTGGTGCTCTCTAGGAATGTGCATGCATTCTTGTGGAGAAATTTTATAAAAGGCCCGCTGCTAGTCTATTTCACCAATAGACTACGTTGTCCATTTTTTAGTGAAATTGAGCAAAATTGATAAAATAAACTAGGGAGAGCTTGAAAGATCACTACCCTCACTTTGTGAGTATGGCCTTCAATTAATTCCATGTTTGTATTTTGATAAAATTTCATTTTTTAAAACTTTAGAATTTGTTTATATGATTAAAAAATAAACCTAAATTTAATTTTCTTTTATTAAATTGCACCACATAAATAATATGGATATTGGGGAAAACCCAAATCCAACAAAACTAAAGGAAGGCATACCAAACCTCAACCCACAACCAACAAACATGAACATGGAAATCAACGCACGGTTTAAGTCTTAGAACCCTTTACAAGACTTATGAAATACAAAAGAGACATCATAACTCTCACTATTTGGTTCCCTAGACACCATTATATCTTCCATTGCAAATTTCCAAGACCAATTAACTAAAATTTCTAATTACAGGGATAGAATGTATGAATGTTATAGGACATGGCTTGATAAAAAACAAGCATAGATGATTTTAGGGGATAAATTTTGAAAAAGGGATAATTTTCCATGTTTTTTCCCGAAAAAAGATTCGTCAATTTCCATTTTTTCTAAAAACAATTTGCTCAAATTCCAAAGAATAAAATTATTTTACCTTAAAAATTGTCAAAGTTTTATAGAAACTATATAATTTTTTTATAAATTTGAATATTTTTACTAGACTATTACCAAACATTTTACATTTTTCATATTAAGGATTAGTAAGATTAGCCTAAGTTTCTACATTTTAATATAAATTTCTATCCTTAAGATTATCCCTGAAACCAAGTTAGAGAGATAAACATTTGAAAAAAAATAGTTTATGACATTATTTATTGACCAAAGAATTGGAGTACAACCACTAGTCACAAAGACATGCATTCATATGGACCGGTGCACCTACTAACCATTTTTAGACAATTGGATGAATAGGTGGTTTATGGAATTTTGAAAAATATCCTTGCAATAATAAGGAGGTGCCTCTATATTTCCTTAGAAAATTATGAGAAGAGTTTATGTTAGGTATCCACGTTGACTACTTTGACATTGGTGAACTTTAGGGGTTGCATCATGGGTATGCCTAGGATAAAGAAAATTCTAGGCATGACCATTGTCATGTCCTCATAATGTTCTCCCATTGTAGAAAGAATTGCTCATACAAAGACATCCATATCCACCTTTGATCTAGATTATTTTGAGAATGACATAAAGGCAGAAATACAACCGAGATATAACAATGAAATAAACAAAAATATAGAAGAGAAGACAAAATTACAGTGAAACAAAAGTTCTATTACTGAATAAGATAGAAAAACACTCTAGAACACACTTGGAAAAATGGGGTAGATTATCTCTAAAAAGAAAGAGATGTTGGCTACGCTTCATTCACAAGAAACTTTACATCACACTCCAATTCATGCTTAAAGGTCCTCCTTTACCTCAATTTTATATGAGAGAGTGAGAGGAGAACAATTCCCATGATTCATGTGGGATAAATTGGACTAAAATGGCATAGGCATGTATAACACTAGGACTTCTTAGGCGATCACCCATCCCAATATTACTCTATCCTGAGCGTGCTTAACTACAGAGTTCTAATGGGATCCAGTGCATTAACACTATGTTGTAGGTGTTCACATAAGACCACTACAAAATCATTAGATGACGTCTATAATTAACAAATGAAGATGACATTACATTCCATTCCCCATCAAAAGGGTGAATATCATGGTTTATCAAAACCATGGGCTCAAAATGGTGATTCAGTGGTAGAGTTGGATGGCCACTGAGATCCATCTGGATCAACCTTTGAATCATAGTCTAGTGTAGTACAACACTTTAGCATCATCTCACCATAAGTGACCTACAAGTGATGTTGAGAGAGGGTTTGAGCCTTCAAGACTTGCAATTATATCTAGGAGAGGGGATATGAATAGACTGGGAGTTTATGAGATCCTCGCAAATTCTTGAGTTCTGGGTAGACTTGTTATGGGTCAAACCCTTGTGTATTTGGTTTTATATATAATTATATAATGTTTGCAGTTTCTACACTCAGATAGTAGACCCTCAATGTTGATAGATGTGTCACTTCAAGTTCCACCACTGATGTAGTAGTAGCAACATCCTCCACATTCAATGTGCCATATACCTAGGGATGGTGGAGTGAGCATTCTTTGCTAATCACTTCAACATTTTCTATTTTTTTAAATATGAGGGAGGATTCAATGCTTTACTTATTCTCTACAATCTCACTGATCTTTTACTATTTTGATACATGTTTAAGATATTTGTTTTGTTTCTATATATTATTTATGAGAAATAGAATATCACTTTATTGTGTTTCTATAGGTTGCGGTACCACACATCGATGAACCATGTCTGCTTGGGATGGATAGATCACCCCATTCCAAGGTATCATGTGTCATTTTAAATATTATTTAAATGTGAATTGTGTTGTATTGTTTTGGTTGAATTATACATTTGTGTACTAATAAACGTATTATTTAAATGTGTATCGAGGTTGGTTCATTGACTACTAGGTCACTTGTACCACCACCATCTCATTCACCACTACCGACATTCTCCCCATTATTTGTCCCTAATTACAGGAAAAGATCGGTCCTTGCCCACTCCACCCTAGCCCTTAAAATACCACATTGCACCCTAATGGTTATTCTATCCCTCATACAACCGATGGGGTTTTATCACCTATTGGCACTCGAATTTTTGGGTCCATTTTTGTGCACGCACACAAATGAAAGTTGTGCATGCTCATCCAGTCAAGGATAATTTTTAGGATTGAAATTTATCTTAAAATTTAGAAACATGGGATAGTCTTACTAGTCTTTAATATGCAAAATATAAAATGTTTGGCGATGTTTTTGTAAAAATATTCAAATTTCTAAGTATTTTGTTAGTTTCTATAAAATTTTGGCGATTTTTGAGGTAAAATATTTTTAGTCTATGGATTTTGGGAAAATCATTTTTAGAAAAAATGGAAATTGAAATATCTTTTTTGGGGAAAAACCATGGAAAATTAGCCCATTGGTAAAATGTAGCCCCTAAAATCAGTTATTTTTCTAATGTTTTTTCGAGTGCCTAAGTAGATGTGAGAAAAAATTCCATAGTGCACACATTGGACCCAGTTTTGTTGAGTCTAAAGGCAGTCAAAGGCGTGTCGATCTGAGTTTTGTCACTAGGACCGAAAATCAAGAAGAAGCTCGTCAAAAGCTAGAAATGAAACATAGAGATATATCTCAGAATGATTATTGTCAACAACATATGAATACGTGGGGTGGCATGAAGATGAGATGGACAGGGAATTTACTATTTCCACTGATGTAGAGAACCTACATGGATCCCTCGCAAGTACCAGAAGTGTGTGAGGTCATTAGATCAGACAAAGAGTGGGGAATAATAGTGAAGGACAACACTCCTCAAAAAATATGATATAAAAGATATACCTCAACTCGAAAAAGGGGTTGGAGAATTCAAAAAAGAATCAGTACCAAATATCTAAGTTAGTGTATGGATATCCTGTGTTGTATGAAGAAGTTTCTTATGTCTTATATCTATCTGAGTCTAAGCATTTAGTGCAAGGCACATTTTATTGTATTCCCATTGTTTTTATAGTAATAAGATGAAGTTTTATGTCGTGCAACTCATTTGTTTAGCACATTGTATATCTATGATATGATTGAATATGTTCAATAATAAATATATGGTAGTTATGTTTTATTCTTTGTTTGTGATGGATGAGTAACACCTGTGTGTGTATTGTTTTATGTATTAGTTCTTATTATATTATCATATATGACTTACATGGATTCCATTGGCAGTTTTTTTAGTTATGTTTGATACTCCATCCTCAACACAAGACCTTATGGTCTCTGTGATCCTCTCTACATCTCATGTGAGACCTTGCTCGACCTTGATCGAGGATTGATATATCAGTTCTTAAGGCTTTTTGTTGGACACACTCTAGATGAACCTTGAGTATTAAACCTCGCAGTGTTACGAAGGTCAATGCACTTGCACGCGTGTATTGAAGCAACAACACTACATATCTTGTTAGGATATTTAGACACTTAGGAGTTAGTTAAGATCTACTTGGTCTAATGTGTCGTTAGGTAAAAGCGTGCTTATTTAGTATGCATCGATATGCATTTGTATTTAGGAAATACGATGGTCACGATATGTTCCTGACATAGAGTGACCTGACGGTTTATATTCTCCTCGATATTAATGACCATTCATTTTTGGATTAAAACCCAATTGGTCCATGATCTCTATTGAAATAGCATGGAAGGTCATTTTCTGATGGTTAATTGTGAGAAAATCTCTTGTAAAAATCTCTCTATAATCTTTTTCTTTTGCATTAATAAAATGCTCCAAGTGGCCACGTTGGCTGGGGCCATGTATGTTTCCCCATAGGGGTTTTACCACGTCAAAACATCAATGAGTTGATCTTTGATCTAGTTGTGTGAGTAGTTATTGAAGGTGTTCATCCTCTGTTGGAATAACTTTGTTTTCGAACATGGTATCATATCATGTTTGAAGACTCACTCCTGTTGTAAATCGAGATAGTGTAGCTGAGTTTCCTCATCTCTGTTTTTTTCTATTTTAGTACATTTTTGGGTTGAGGGAATTGTTCCATTTCATCTAGATTTCTCATTTTAGTCTAGAATGTTTTTCATCTCACTCAAAAGGTTTTATGTTTTTCCAATATATAACCATTTCAGTCAGATCTGGAGGTATAAATCCTGAATACACCATTTTAAAGTTTTTGTAGAGTATTATTTCGGTTTTATATTGTTTTTGCTCGGGTTTCTACTCTTTTAGATATGCATATTCTATTTTCCATGTGCCTTGTGATATTTTAGAAAATAAGAAACATATAGGAAAATGTGCATTTTCTGGGTAAGCTAACCGAGATCTAATCATTCTTGTCATCGATAAGCAAATTTTTTTTCTCTGTAAAATTGTTTTTTTTAGCATGCTCTCCAAGGCCATCTTCAACAACAACAACACCCGCAATCCTCCCCATAAACAATACAATATGTTTTTCTATCCCACTTGGTTAAAATTTTCCTTATTATCTAAGAGGTCTTGAGTTAAAGTCTCTCATTTTGTTACTTTTTTTGAAAAAGTTTGTGCTCCAGTGTAAATTATATTTCACTTCAAGTTTAAAAGTGAATCACTATAAGTAGCTTTAATATTTTATTTTAGAGTTATTTATTTTGCATGCAACTTTATTTTTCACTTCAAGTATAAAAATGAATCACTATAAGTAGCTTTAATATTTTATTTTAGAGTTATTTATTTTGCATGCAACTTTATTTTATAAAGTAACTTCATTGTAAAAGTGATCCCCACTTCTTTTTATAAAATTGGGTCATGTCATAAAGAAACTTACACCTCCACATGGTACTTTGGTTACCGTTTATGCATTCTTTTAAAAGGGCATAACTTTCACATCCGAAGTCCATTTTTAGTGCCTTTTTTTTAAACCACCTATATTTTTTATATTTTTCTATTGGGATCATCAATTTAATTTTCAAAATCCATATTATATGCATATTTAATATGGCTTCTTCTAGTAATATTTTGCTTATCAGCATCAATTATTTCCAATGGAGATCTCATGTGGAGGATTTATTAAGAAGTAAAGGCATGTACCAGATTAACTTGGGAAAGGAAAAATAACCCACTGATGATGATAAGAAAGTGAAATGGGCTAATAGGAGTGAAGAAGTATGTGAACTAATCATAATGTTCATCTCTCCTGATTTAATGTTCCACCTTAAATAAATTGATGACCCCAATGAAGTTTGTGAAAACCTTGAATTTGTGTTTGGTAAACACAATATTATTTGAGCACATCAGTTAGAAAATCAAATATTGACTTTAAGTCCAAATGATTTTTATTACATTTAAAAATATATATCTAAGTTTAAAACACTCAAAATTTTATGTGAAGAATGTGAGATAAAGATGGAGGAAGAGTGTTGCATCTTTCTTATTCTCTCTAAGCTAGGTAGTGCATATTTTGTGTTTGTATATACCTTTTATGCCATGAGAGAGGCTCTAGGGACAACTTCTAAAAAACCCACTCTTGAGTCCTTTTGTTCTACTTTGATTAGACATGAAGATAAACTTACACAACTTGGAGTGATCAGCACTGCAGGTACCTCCAACAAAGCCGTAGTTGCCCAACAGAAAGATAAACCCAAGAATCCAAAGAAGCAACATCCTCGCTACAACAACAAGCAACATAAGGGTCCCACACCCACTCAAACAACTTCAACTCCTAATGGTGACAAAGGAGCAAATTATAAAAATAAGAAGACTGACAGACATTGCAGCTTTTGTGATAAAGATGGTCATGATGAGTCCAAATGTTTCAAGAAGATCGCGGCTTTAGAAGTAGTGATGAAGAAGCACAACATCAATATTGATTTTGCTTCTTCTTCTTCTTCTCGTGGACATGCACATTTTGCTTCTAGTTTCTCTTTTAATACAACTTCTACTTCTTCTTTGGATGAGTGGCTTATTTATTCTGGAGCATATTATCATATGGCTAAGGATAAAGACATATTTTTTGCTCTAAATGAATGTAACACCAAGAAAATATTTGTTGGTGATGATAGATATCTTAGTGTTGTGGGATCTGGAACAATTCAAGTAGAAAATGGTCATTCAATGATGTATTATGTGCTCCAAGTTCTTCTTGTAACCTTCTATCAATATATCAAATCACTCATTCAGGTGAAGGTAAAACCGATGAGTTTTCACCTCACCGAGTTGTAATCAAGGTTCTAAAATATCATAAGCATGTTCTTGCAACTGGAATTGTTGATGATATTACCAGGTTGTCTAAAAACATGGTATTATATCCATAAGTTAGGGTTAGATGTAAAATTTCAAGTATAAATCAATAAAAATACTCAAAACACCATTATTTGGGACACGGAAATGTTATTATTTTATTCATAGTACAAAGATTATACCTTACAATCTGAGTCGACCACCATTCGGTGAACCTGGTCTGGGCTCCTCTTTGCCATGCTCCAAGTGTGCCTTGCATGAAATTATTCTCTCAACCTTGTGATCACCTCTATGCAAGGGAATGAGCTGAATGGAGGAAGAAGGGGATTATGAGGGAATTCTGAGGAAATATCTCACAAAAAGAAGCAATATCTTGGGCAAGGAGGGGAAGTAAAGTTGGGCAAATTTTCACTATTCTTATTCTTAGATTGGAAATGAGACCCAAACACCTCCTTTTATGTGCCAAAAGGATGTTTATTCGGTTGGGTAATAGGCTATAGTAGGTGGATTAGTTGGGAAACCTCTAATAGCCTGTGAATTTCAACAAATTCCTTGCAACTTTTAATTTGTTTCAACTTTTGCGGCATACGTGGGCTATAATGGTGAAACATGCATATGTATGCGATTTGTAGTGGTGCAGAAAGCATATGTATGTGGGTTGAAACAGTGCATGGTTCATACATATTCCAAAAAATGGTTTTTTAAGAAGAGCTTCTCAACAATTCTTTGGAAAAATATCCAAGTAAGAGGGTCAAGACCATGTATGCATGAGTAGGGAATTTTAGGGTTATAATATATGCTCCCTAATGTGTGAGGTCAGAAGGGAAAATTATGGTCTAAATACATTACAATATCTTCACCAATGTACGAAATCAAGTGAGCCCGAGACCAGAGTTCAGTAGGTGCCATCTGCAAAACAACAATTGTCTCTTTGAGGTAGGCATACCCATGCTCGAGATGAAGTAAATCATGGTTTCCAATCAAATACACTACATATCCATGTCATATAACTATATAAAGTGTAGCCATGAACAATACACAATGGATATACACAAATACACTACATATCCATGTCATATAACTATATAAAGTGTAGCCATGAACAATACACAATGGATATACAACTCAAAATTAGTTGAAGATATACAAGTAGAGTATCGATCTTAAAGAAGCTAGTGGCGCCTGATGGCTAGAGATGATGCCTTTAGATCTTGAGAAACAACTTCAAGATCTTAAAATATCAAGTAGGACTAGAATGGGAGTGTATAAATCACTACCCTGAGGTACTTGATGACTCATCGAGAAAATACATGAGGATCTCGATGATCAGGCAGATAACTTCATTGATTTTGAATCGGGACTTGATTGGACTCTCGAGATGGCCGACTCATGAAGTCAAGAAACAAACTCTGGAAAGGTCGAATCAGGCTGGGTGAAACTTCCCTTGAACAAAAACATAAAAATATGATCAGACTCTGGCAACATGACATTGACATAAGTTCATGATGTAGGAGGTAACACAAACTCTCCCTGTGTTTGGAAGAGTTACCAAACAGAGGAGGAAACAAATCTATGTAGAGAGAATAGATTCCTATGGTCATACTATATCCCAATTCTTGGAGAACAAATGAAAGGATGTGCTTTGTCCAAGGGTGACTCTTTGTGCTGCTGAAAAAAAAATACATGTTTCACGTCACCTCTTTTTGTAATATTTGATATTGTTGTCTTTTTCAATTTTGTAAGAGATGGAAAAAAGAATAAAATAATGCTACATTATAGAGGAACAAGTGTCGCAAGGAAGCATACTAGTTCCAAGTGCAAGGAACATACTAATGCTCAGAGCAAGGAGACGTGTACAAGAAAAGGTCACTCGATAAAAATTCATCCATGGGTTAAGGTGTCAGGTTGCAGAGGAAATAAGTGATATAAGGCTTGCGTATAAGTCATGCTTCAAAGGTTCAATCGAGAGAAACATGTAAATGACATTAGGCAAAAGACACAAAGATGAAAATGTGATTAAGCAAGACAAAATGAAACCCCCTTCCATGTAATTTTAATGAGCCCAACAAAGGTAAGATCGGTAGTTTTTTCATGTTTAGAGAGTTTGAAAAAAATGTAAAAGAAGACTCCATGGATTACTTTTTTCGGATATATTCTAGTTTTTTCGAAAAAGGGTTAAAATTGCACCAAGAAGACGTCTATTAAAAACTATTTTAACGAGTGTGACAATGACAAGATCACTCGACAATCTTTTCAATTTTAAGGAGTTTGAAAAGAGATTAACTATGGACTCACAACCTTTTTTTGAGTTTAGTCTCCTTAGCCCGAAAACTCACAACCTTTTTTTGAGTTTAGTCTCCTTAGCCCGAAAAAGTATAAAAATTACTAAGGATAACTCTCCCGACGAGACTAATCTCCCGAGGCATAACTTTTTTATCTATAATATACAACTGGGAAAAGGGTTAAACTCATGTAGAATCATCTTGACTACATAAAATGTTGAATTCAAGCAATCGATTATCATCAGATAATGAACATACAGAACTAGTAGTATAAGTGAATTGGTCATCCTCTGACAGCAGGTAGGATTCCATCTTCACATACCATTCCCTCAGGGCTTGCTTGAGGCCATAAAGAGACTTCTTCAAAGATGAATCTTGCACCAATCCCTGGGGATGCTCCATATATATCTCCTTAGAGATGTCATAGTAAAATAATGCATCTTCACGTTCATCCGATGGACTTCCCATACCTTGGCTACCGCAATGGAAATTTCCAAACATATGGAATCCATATTCACTACTGGACCAAAGGTCTCATCATAGTCAATTCCACGCACCACTGAAATCCTTTCGAAACTATCATGGTTTTGTATCTGCTAACCTGTCAATTCGCTACACTCTCATTTCTATTATCCCCTATCATAGGGATAACTAAGGAGATTATGTCTCAAGGCCCATAGGTCCTAAACATGGATTACCAATAGCCATATTCACTTGATCTTGTCCCTGGAGGGCCCATATTTTCTTCAACACCTCATATTCATCAACAAAAACAACATCCATCCCATCGACCTAGTTCTAAAGTAGTAATGGGTCTTGCTCCATGAGATAATGAGTCTAGGTATCATGGTATGTGTAACTCTGATTCTCAAAACATTTGAATATGTGCATTGAATTCTCTTATGTTTCATGATGTTTTCTTGGAAATTATTCCCTTTAACTTGTCCATACCTTGGGGGGATGACAAAGTGCCCTAGTATGTTGTTTCCCTTAGGGATGAGTTTCCACTGGGTTGGTCTATGAAAGGTCGTCATCCATTCCTTCCATACCTACCACTTTTCATCATTATCCCTCTCATCTATCGCCTACATTGGTTCAGGCATTAGGTTTGCTAAGCTAGTAAGGGTTGTACCTTTCCTTGTGGGAAGAAGGGGATAAAGGACCAGAGGGTAAAACTAGATGGAAAAAGTTAAAATCCAAGATGAAACCTTGAGATGCTTCACCCAGGGATTCCCGAGAAAGAAATAAACAAATTCAAAGCAAGAAAAGGGGACCCATAAAATAAAATGAAACTCAAGGCCTAGTTTGTGGATAGGATGTCTCATCATGAGCTGGACTATTAGGTCCATGGGGATATAGCAATTTGACACTTCTATTTATCTAGTCACCAAACCAGGGTAGTGGCTCTTGGTGGCATATCTATGAGAAAGGGGTTCTCATCATGAGCCAACCTTCTCATTTCTTTGAAATGATTGTGGGTAACGTTGTCACCACTGGTCATTGTGCCAAGATAGTGTCCTCCAACTATTCTCTTGAAATAAAAAATAAATAAGACAAAGAGTAAAATGAAATTGAATGGGCTAGGAAACAATGGCATCCATGGCAAGGTGCAACTCACCCTCTATAGAGGTGCCCACAGGTAAGACCTACATTTCCTTGTTATCATTTCACCCCTTGCCCAAACATCCCCTACACCATCTCATGCATTTACATGACCTATATTGGTATTCACCTAGAAACACCCCAGACCTAAGCAGGATTATCCCAATAGGACATCCTGAGACCCTCTCCAAACCTAGCTTGTTAAATAACATAACGTCTTTGAGCATTTGTCTGGGTAAAGGGGGGTTTGATGCACATGTTTGGCTAATTTGATTATTAGATGTGATTGACAATGCTATGATCCCTATGAATTATGAGCCCATGCAGGGTATACTTTTTGTTTCTGCAGGACCATGCCTGATGGATAGATACATATGAGGAGATTATTAGTCTATACCTCCATGGAGCTAAAATCCCATCAGATGGATGTTGTGACCCCATCTGGGGGCATAGGGATACCAGAGGTTTGCATCGTAGAAAAGGGAGTACGTTCCACCATATAAAATTTGGCAGGCCTAAACATAGGGGGGTATTTCCCTCCCACCATGACAATGGCCCTCGAAGACCCCTAACATCATCATATGGAGCCTTGATGTCGTTTAGTTAGGGATTTGGCATGAGGACGACTTGGTTGACACGTGTGGAAACTTTTGAGGCATAACGTTTCAATTTCGAGTCCTAGAGCTCCAATATAGGGGATAACAAAACCCTAGGAGGGGCATGACATCATCCCTAAAAGACAAAATTAAGGTTTTTATTGTTAATTTTATGTAAAACTGGATTTTTTATGTAAATTGGCGATGTCGTCCTTTTCTTACCTAAATTCTAATTAAAGGTCATGATTATTGTACAAATAAGGGGAAAATACCTTATATTTTTCATCATCTTTCACTCACACAAGTGTGAGGTCTAAAATTCGGCCCCCTTTAAGGGTTATTGGCTGAAACTAGTGGTGTGCACTTCTTGAAGGAGGCAAATGTTGGTGCTTTTTGGCTATTTCCTTGTCGAAGATCTTCAACTAGGGTGATTTGCTAGATTATTCCTAGTGAAGTAAGTGGAAATTCTACATTTCTTTATTGTGAGTGAATTT
Organism: Picea abies; assembly: GCA_900067695.1. Taxonomy (NCBI): domain Eukaryota; kingdom Viridiplantae; phylum Streptophyta; class Pinopsida; order Pinales; family Pinaceae; genus Picea; species Picea abies. The sequence continues at coordinate 1,524 of CBVK0100922643.1, read as the reverse complement.
TGTGGTTATTTTTACTTGTTTCATGTCTAAGATTATGAAATTGCTAGCTTAAAACCCTAGGGGAATGTCGAAGATCTTCAACTAGGGTGATTTGCTAGATTATTCCTAGTGAAGTAAGTGGAAATTCTACATTTCTTTATTGTGAGTGAATTTTGTGGTTATTTTTACTTGTTTCATGTCTAAGATTATGAAATTGCTAGCTTAAAACCCTAGGGGAATGACATGTGTTATCATCTTTTTCCCTATAATCTTCCATGTGTTAAAATCTCTTTAAAGGAACCTGTTTTCAGGTAAATACTATATCTCTACCATTGTATCACTCTAGTAAGCTTACTTCCATTACCAATTTCATAATTTATTACATTATGTTCAAGGAAAGAGAAAATTGCTAAGGCCTAACGCTTGTTACTTTCTAGCAATTTTCTCTTGGAAAAGTATTTTTGAGGCCTTGGGATACCAACACCTCTTCTTTCCTCTCCCCCCTTTAAAATATTATTATCATTTTCTATATTTCCTTTAAGAATATTTTGTTTCCATTAGTGACTCCATTTACCCTAGAAAGGCACTAGACTACCTATTACAAGTGGTGATTGAGAAAAGAAGCACTTCTAATCTTATCCTTGAACTCTTTACTAATTATTTCTAACCCTAAATTAGAATAACTCCTAATATAACTTTCTTTTATAGAAAATTATTTCTACATCCATCTAAACATACAATAATTTGGCACATTTACCTACATAACTCACACTAGAACAAATCAAAATATAATTGTGATAATTGTTAGTGAATATATTGGGTAAGTGCTAGTTTTGTGTGTGATTTCCTTGCACTTTTGACCATTTAAAATTTCTGTTACTGAAGAATATAGATACAACCATCTAGCTACTGTAAAATCTCTACAGAAGTGACATTAAAAGCTATCCTATCATTGCCAATTGTGCTTGTCACAATTTACTATCAATTTTCCTAGTTAAATTCACTTTTTATTGTCTTTTTCAAGAAAATTCAAGGATTGAATCTTGTGTCTATTGTAAGATATTAATCATTATTATAAACTGATGCAATGCTGCAAATTCATAATTAGCTAGCTTGTTTCACGAATTTTTATTGTCTTATGAAGTACTAACAATCATCTGGTACCTGGAAAGTCCCTCATTTGCTTTGTTGTCTTATTCTGGGCTAGTACACAAATATTATTCATTTATGTCATCATTAAGACATAAAAGAAACCTATGATTAGAGTGATCTGTGAGAGGGGAAGGGTTTCCTTGTGACTATTTTCCTTAGCCTTCTCAAATCCCATGTTGGCCTAGGGGAAGACCCAGGGTTCAAGACTTAACAACGCACCAAAAAAACCTCGACTATCGGCCCTTTCGGGGACACCTGCGAAGCAGACGGAGTCTCATCCGAGGTAGAAGTAGGGGGGGTTACAGGACATAGGTGTCTGTAACCAATCTAGGACATCGATCTGTGATAACAACACTTTGCAAGGTATTCTATTAACACTTATAATATGACATG
>CBVK0100922637.1:0-10885 GCA_900067695.1 Picea abies | reverse complement strand
CTAGAAGAAGTTGACTAGTCAAGTGGGTGAAACTAGGAGTTAATCATGGATTAAGTTGTTGCAATAAGAAAATAATTAAAAATAAATTAGTTGCAACTAAAAGTGGAGATTTTACTATTTGTGGATAAAGTGGTTATAAGCGGACAAGTAGTTAGAAATGGGGTTATCCCTAAAGGAATGAAATTGGGTTAAGTTGGTTAGAAGGTAACCCCTTGAGGAAACTACATGGAAGTATAAATAAGAAATCAAGGCTCTCCTATTAGACTCTATTGAACACATTGAATATATATTATTGTGTAATTTTTATTGCAAGTAGTCATTGATACATCTAAAGTTACGCAAGTCTGAGGTATCACGAAGGGTTGATCACGAAAGTTTCAGAATTGCAGAATATACTTAAAAAAACACTAGTTTGTGATGTGTACATGGGCTGCAGTGGAGAAGTATGCGTACATACACAGGATGGTAGTATAAAGGGGCATGTACAGTTGGGAAAATAAATGAAAAAATGATGAGATGAAGATTTCAGGTCTATAGAGTCTGAAAGCAAGCTCCCAAGAAGGTCTACAATGATCAGGTACAACAGAACTATCTACATGTTCAAAAGTTATGTCTTATTTCTATGAGTAGTTGGATTTTGTTGTCTACAATTGAAATGGTTATGGGGGTTTGAGGATTTTCCATAGAGAGGTTATTGGATATATGGCACTTAATGTCTAAGTCAAATATATAGAAATATAGTGCTGATATATTTGATATCTATCATTGGTACATCTTGTTAGTGTTGAGGCACATCTTGTATTTCTTGGCATATAGTTAAGGGTTTTTGTGGTACATGGTCGAGAGCTTGTATTTGTGAATTTTTTGTGAATTTTTTGATGTATTAAGAGGTTGTATATCAATAAGGGTTTGATGTCTAGTCCATGTGAGGTTTATTATACTTGTTCATGATTATGCATGCGTGTATGTCACATGACTAGAGAGATATAGATTCACTTGGTTAATGGATATATATGAGGATGTCTGCATAGTTCACAACTATAGTTTGGACATAGGGTCAGGTTGCAGCTTGATGTGATAAAGGCAGGAAAGGGTCAGAGTTTTTTAGGTAGGTGAAAACCCTAGTTTTCATAAGGCATATGTATGTTGTAGTATAGACAGTCCACATACATATGCAGGCTATAGTACAGATAGGTTGTGTACATACATAAGTTGTTGCACATACAGGTCACGTACCTATGGGTTTTTGTTGGTATATGAAGGTTACAGGTACAGGTTGATCACAGGTTGTTGGCACAGATTGGTACAGGTTTACAGTGGTATATCTCACAATGACAGTGTGGCAGTGGTTTAATCATTTCACTTATATTTCAGGGCAGAAGGATGGGGCAAGGATAGGTGTTTTTATCCATCTTCCGGTTATATCTAGATAACATAGGGGGTTGTAGCCTCCTTATGGTTGTATCTAGAGAATTTGGGAGTTGGAGGTTCCCTTAGGTTGTAGCCTGAAAATATAGGGGGTCGGAGCATCCTTCCAGTTGCAGCTGGAGAACAAAGGAAGTTTGTGCTTCCAATGAATGTAATTCTTAAATGCATATAAGAAAAATAATTCCATGGTTTTCTCTTGCATTGGGTTTCCACGTAAAAATACAGGTGTACTCTGTATGTGTATGATTGTTCATTGTTCATGGTTTATTTACTCTACACTTATTGGATGACAATTTTATATTAATCATAAAGATAAATAACTCTGACAAATTGTGGTTAAAAGGATTAATTTTTTTATTACTGATTCACCCCCCTCTCAGTAATCCAACATAAGTGTCGTGGAAGATAAATAAGTAGACAGAAGAGTGCATAGACAAAGGAAGGAAGTTCACATAGAGAGAAGAGATCACATAGAGAAGAGGAAATGTGCAGATGACATCTCAGAGAATTTAAGACAATACATGACAAGACATGCAATAAAGAGATACCATGACGAAAAATTAGTGGTGTTGTGTAGAAATAAATGCATATTGGCTATAATATTTTGAAAATATTGCATAATCAAACAGATAATTCTCTGAAGATACAAAGTTGTTGGAGTGTTAAAGAAGGTGATGAATACAAAGCACTAGAAGACTAGACAGAAACTTTAGGCATGAAGGGAACTAACAGTTGGCAATGAAGTATAAAAGAAAGCATTGGGTCGATGGGGGAAGTTTATTGTCATTCATAATTCATATAGAGATCTAAGTTACAGAGCCAAAGTTATAGAGAGGAAGTTACAGAGTCAAAGTTTCAAAATCAGTTGGAAGAAGAGACCATTTGTAGAGGGAGATGGAACCACCTAAGGTAGTTGTATCTTTAGCATCAGTATCGAATAAACTACACGGTCAACCAACAACTACACCTATAATGGAAGAGACAGAGGAGGAATCATCCTCAACATCAAGATTCCCCAAGGATTATATCCCACCGAGAAATCCATCTACAAAACAGGTCAATTTACATGAGGACACAAACCTGTGTTAAAGTTTGTCAACCATGACATCATCAATGAGAAGAAATTTACAAAGTTGGTTCCCACCAAGTTCCTAAAGAAGTACATTAGTTTTGAGACCCATATGATATTCATAGAACCATAGGTGTGGGCTATGAGATTTGAGTAGGAAAGAATTGTGAACCTCTTTGATATACCCCATTTTGGAATGATCCAAAAGATTAATTCTTGTGTGAAGATGCTACTAAGTTGTGTGCATGGGGAATACATGTTGATCGATAGGCTAGTTTCCATCGATACATATTTGATTTTATGTATTACCGATCTTCCCTTGTAAGAGGAGGACCCATCCTTGTTTTTTTTTTTGATAAGAAGAATAAGAAATCTCTCACTGAGAGCATGAAGGAGAAATTCCATACATTATGTGCACAACCTGGATAGGATGTCACAAGCATATGTGACTCCACGTTAAGGTTTGCGACAAAATAGTTAGCCTGTACGTTGTTTAGAAAGTGCATAAAATATCAAGTTTCAGCAGTAGTGATAGCAGCAACAAAAATATGTGTTGAGGGTGTCTAGATGATCTGGTAAACATTCTTATTAAACCATTTTTTTATTGATTCTGAGGAAGTGTAGGATAAGGGGAAAGAGTTATGTTATTCCTGGTTAATAATTTTAATCACATTATTAGCTTGGAGAGAACCACATGACACACAATTTTTGGGATTCATGGAGAAGCCTTGTTTAGCCGCGCAGTATCAAAACCTATGGTATACTACACACAACGCACGACAAATGGATAATAATGTCACGTTTTATATTTACAAGGAAACTATTAGGGACAACATCGAGAGGAAACGGTGCATACCACCCTAGGTGGTCAAGGCATATAAGGTAGTGGCACGATTTAATGCAAGGTGTCACCACATGTATGTACAAGCAAAGAAGGACCTAGATCAGCAATGGTTGTCGACACAATACAGGTTTATTGAAGAGGGAATGGGCCACATTATGGTTGATTGGGGCAATGAGTGGAAGATTCCACCAACATAAGTAGGGCCATCAGAGAAACAAAAACCTCAAATACAAAGTTTGATGATGATGAAGAAGAAAGAGACACATAGGAAAAAGTAAATGGTACCAAAAAAAAAAAACACAACAGACAACGTCATGCATAGAGAGGAAGAGGAAAGGACCAGAGACAAGGATACTTGTGCCACAATGGACAAATTGAAAGGTCGTCAAAGCAATGGCTATAGAATATTTGAGAGAGGAATATTTGGATAAGATAAGCGATCAAGTGAAAGAAGTAATAGATGATGTGTTTCTATGCACAACACAATAGTGAGAAGTGATGAACAAATGCATGCAAGAGAATATGGTCGAGTTGCGATGACTACTAGAAGAAAAAAACATCGCGTCAGGGTGAAAAAAAGAGGAGGAACCAAAAACAATCACTACAAAGACTAGGGAGGAAAGGATAGCAATATCTCAGTCCTTAGCATTCGAAGATGAACAAATATTGATCAAATTAGCTATAAGGGTAGTAGAGTTCCCCATGACATAGATGCAAGAATAAGAAAGGGAACTAGGTCACATTGAATAAGTGTTATCACAACTGCCAATACATGATTGCAGTAATTACAGATGAGTGCAACACAAGAGTTGAATGTGTGCACATAGAAGTCCTCGAGTGAATTGGTGAAGGTTGTGATAGAAAATGTCGCATCAGAGATGGAATTCGGCAAAGTTCAACAAGAGTGTGATGAGGCTGCACAGAAGGTTGAAAGAATGCAACATGAATTTGAAAAGGTATATCAAGAACTCCCATAATATCAAAGAGAGAAGGATGCCTCGATCGAATACCAAGTAATAAAGATAAGTGAATCCATTTAGGGCTTCCACACATGAATAGTCGACATGGAAGCATGTATGACACCAAGCACTCCACCTGAAGAGAGGAAGAAAAGGGAGCAAACTGTGATAACAATTGTGGAAAGTATAAAGAATCTGGAAGTATAAAGTGCTTAGCTTTATACAAAAACTATGGGAGTTTGGAAACAACTAAGTGAATATAAGGAGCAACAAGAGATCAGTCAGGAGATCCAAGATGTGTAGGAAAAGGCATAGAAGTTCAAAATAGTGATGGGAACATTATCACCAGCAAAGGTGGTAATAACAATGACTGAGAACATAAAGTAGTATTAAGAAATGAATCAGCTAAGGGCAGAGTAGTAGGCTCCCACAAAACAAATAGAAGTACTACAGGAAAAAGCATACAGAGTGATAGCAGCCTTAGTAGTAGTTCAAGGCATAATAAAATAGGAATTTGATGAAAGTTTTGAGCAAATCCATGCTCAGATCACTACATAAACAGTTGGCCAAATTTTGTAGAAGGAAATAGAGGTAAAGGAAAAAGTTGTGACATTGAAGGATACCTTCACAAAATTCATACTGCACTAGAAGAAGGCATAAGTGGCTCGAGATGAGCCAAAAGTGAGTGTTGGGGACCTGTCAAATAGGAATTTTGGATCAGTTTTGGGATATCGGCTAGAATAAGTCAAATAAGCAAAAAGGTAGTTAGAAGATGGACTAGAGCGCGTGACAAGAGTCAACTTTAAGGAGTGAAAGTGCGCGATAGGAGGAAGCACGATGAAGAAGTGTGAAAAAAGGAGGAAAATGGTTATAAACCATTGGGATTTTGGGAAATTTTGTCTACTTTGTAATGGGCTTAGCCCTATTTTGATGTATAAATATGTAATGGTATTTTCGGTAGAGAGGTCCCAAAGTTTTGAGGGTTTGACATGTGAGAAGTTCTTAGGTATTTTTGGGTAATTTGAGTCAAGCATTGGAAGACGTTTTGAGGTATGAATAAAGAGTGAAGCTTGCACTGTAGCAGAATAGCTAGGTAGGTTTGGATAATTTTATTGTTGCATATTTTGTAGCATAGTGCACAGCTGTAAATAGATTATCAATGACTAATGTAAGAAGGCAGTCGTTGTGGATGTAGCCCAAGTTGGGTGAACCACGTTAAACCTATTCGTTGTGATGTGTTGTGTTTGCATGTTATGATGCTTACTGTTATGGTGCGAAGATAATAAATGTTTAAGTATGTTGAATGTGTTATTTATATATGATGATTATAATGTCACGCACTGATAAACGAATGAATGTTAAGTGGGAGAAACACATAGAATATATTGAGTGCTAAGCAATTGTTGACTAATGGAAACTGTGCACTTGAGTATCTAGTTAGAAAAGATAAGTTCAATGCTTCACTTCCCCTCATCACTGCAGAACCTTGGCTCCTACATCCCCTTTAGATGCCTCGGGTGAAACTTCACTTTCTTTGCAAGTGATGTTGAAAAGGCCGATGTCTATGGGTTTTATTCATATACTGATGATTAACTACAGGTCTTCCTACTGTAAGCCAACACTTGCCTTTACCTGCCATACCTAGACCTATACCTAGACCTAGAACTTGCCTTTCCATGTCTTTCCTTTCCTTTCCTTTCCATGTCTAGCATTACCCAACCTTTCCATGTCATTCCTTACATTTCCCTACCGTGTCATGTCTTGCCATGTCTTTCCTTTTCTTTTAATGCCTCTTATTTCCTTGCATGGCCTTTCCTTTGATTTCCTTGAATTGTCTTGAATTTGCATGTCATGGATTTCCTTTCCATGCCTTTCCTTTCATTTCCATGCCTTGGATTTCCTTGCCCTGCCTTTCCTTACCTTACCACTTGGTTTGGATTTTATGCCCCTGGATGAAATTGTGAACATGTCCCTAAATAACTTGAGGAGGAGTTGCAACACATGATAAAACTCTAACTGGGCCTCAGATGGAAAAACCGTCGATTGCATTGGATTTGAGGCACTGGGTTTCATCTAGGGGGGGCCCTTTGCTATCATTTAGTTTCCCAGAAAAATGTTTGTTGGAGGATATCCAAAACTAGGGTTTTTCTAAGTGAGGCACAATGCAATTTCTAAACAAGTAGTCGATTTTGAAGAACATTGTGTTGGGTGATTGTGGTTAACGTGATTGCATGGGCCTTGGCCAAATAGATGTGTGGGAACTTATGGAACTCTATTATGCCACTTGGTTTTCATTTTATTCCCTCGGACCGAATTCCTAACATGTCCCTGAATGGCTTGAGGAGGCGAGTTGCAACTCGCAATAAAAAATTAACCAAGCCTCATATGGATGAACCGTTAGTTGCATTGGATTTGGGGTGTTAGCACTCTATAAATTTGTTTTGACTGAGAAAAAAAATGATAAAGGTAACCTACAAACCGACTTTAAGACTAGAAACTAGCCTTTCCAATCTAGAGAGGGCTCTCTCTGAGACCTAGTCTCTTATAGATAATGACTTTAGATTATCGGCTAGATTTAAGTGTTTGGGAAATGTTTTTGGTTTCGCTGGAAAGGAAATAAAGAACTTTGGGCTATGGATTCAACCTCGTGAAAGCGAGAGAAATCAATGATTGGTAAAGGAAACTTTGAGAGGATAAAGGCTAAACATGAAATGGTCTTTCAGTTTAAATGTCATCGTGTATGGCAGAAGAAAGAGTACATAAAGAAAATCAGAGCACCATTAAAGATGAATTCTAACTTACTTATTAGAAAACACGGAGTTTAAATGGTTGAGCCTAAAGCACCGTGCGATGAATTTTAAACTCGTCAGAAATTCCAATTTACCCATAGAGAACATACATGAATTTACAGGAAACATAAAGTACATACATAGATATGATCACAATACATCAGACCACCACCATTAGAATCTTTTCATCAAAGCTTTGGGACTCCTGCATTGTTATTTCTATTCATATTCAAAGATTAAATTCAAGAGTCCTCTATCTACACTACTTTTCCAACCTGACTTACATTGAAAAAGATACAATATATAGAAAAACCATGCCCTCTCAAGATGTTATGACTCAAACTACTTCTCCTGGAATTTCATATTCGATTACTTCCTCCCAGATGACCTTTTGAATAGAATTTACTAAAAAAGGAAACCCGACTGCACCCAATCAAATCATAACCGACACCTTCGTCTCAATCATTCAGTCATGAGTAAGATTCAGACATCAGGTTGTGATAAATAAACATTTTACTTTACGGGGTGCCTGAGTAATTGAGCGCACTATTGGAAACTCTATCACCTTGTGCAATAAGCTCAGGTTGTTGTTGCACGATCACTCATTGTAGCATGCACATGGTGAGTTGGTGTAGTGGGCGTTTGTTTGCGATCACTCATGCAACTCTAGGTTGCAACGATGGTTGGGAGGCCATGCATCTCTTCTAAAACTAGCATGTGTTTCGCTTACACCTGTCCTTCTCAACAGGTAAGTTTGCAACATCCACATGACAAATATTTACCACTCTGGTGTTGCACCATATTTCTTTTCACCGGCAGGAAACAGGACACATGGGGAGAAATATTCCATGCCTCGATCAAAAAGGAAAAAATGGGGTTGTCTCACTCATGGCCTCACCTGCAACCTTAAAAATCTGAGTGTTTTCCTAAGATACCAGTTTTGTTTGTTCAAATTATTTACTTGTCTCCACAAGACCACATTTCCTTTCAACTTTGCTTGAGAACTAGAGAGAGCCATGCAGGCGTTATCCATGGTTGTTCTGCATTCCTTGAAATTCTCTGCGATTATTTCTTCTGACACCCTTTGTTCCTCCCACAACTAAATGATTACATCTTGTGCCTCTTTGAGTTGTCTTTTGAGTCAACTTGCATTCCCTTATCGACTCCGTGACCCTGGTGTTTCAATATTCCTTTCTTCCAACTGTCTTCTTAATTCTTTGTTTTCTTGATACAATTCGGCAATAATGATTTGTGTTTTCTTCATCTGTTGCGACGAATCCTGAGCATCCAAGTTTTCATCACTTGACCTCCTCCATCTTTCACCAATTCCCCTGCTTGAACCTTCAATAAGTTATAGCTGAACAACGCGCATGAGTAATCTCTCGGTAGCGGACTAGGTGCGTGGTTCACTGGGATATTGGATCACCTCAGGTTTCTTAATCAACCTTGGCGTACCTCTTTTCTAGGGTGTTGGCTGGTGGGTTGACAAATCTTCTAGATTCTTTCCTTTTCCCGTGACATCTTCCCTTCTCACCCCTGCACCATGGAATGTTGTTTCCCTCAAAGATAGAGGCATGTCTCCTTTGGGGTCTCTGGGGATGTCAACCGAAATCAGAAATGAATTCCAGTCTTTGTTCAACTGTCTCAATTCGTCGACCACCAACAACTTGATCAATGACAAATGGGATAAAGTTTTCCCTGGTTGGTCAGCCTCGTCCTGGACATTGTCTGCCATCCTTTCCAAGATTCGATGAAAGAATAAAGGTATATTCAAAGGTTTTTTCCCCATGAAGTGCATCAACAACCTGATGTAATATGGGTACACTCTATCAAACCTTTCTTCACAGGTGAAATACCTTTTGATTACCTTTAGGATCTTTTGGAAAGGCTCCTGGAGGCACTGGCTTGGAACGCCTGCTCCAATTTTCCCATTTAGGTAGTTGGGATTGATAAAGTCTTCATAGCAAAAAATGTCTAAAGACATGCCTTTAAACCACTTTTCACCGTGTGGAGGGATCTTCATCGAAACTGACAGAGTTTCCTCTATCACTCGGAAGGTGATTCCCGCAATGGTCACGCGGAACCCATTAAACTTGAGGGTGAACTGTTCATCCAGCTTTGCATTGTACCCTTGAATATTTTCACAAAATCACATACATCTGACTTGCTCAAAAGATGCCCTAATTTTTGGATCTTCATTTATTAATTCCAGTTCTTCAGGCTCAAACCTCATGGCCATTGCACTTCTCGCCTTCTTTCTTATGCTTTGGGATGTTGTCATGATGCCAGTGTATATTTGTTTTGCGTGCACGATAATTAACGATTGCATATTCTCTAGGTAGAAAATAAGAATGGCGTACTTTGCAGAGACTGTCGGAAAGGTAGTGTAAGAAACTTTGCACAACAAGCAAAATCAGCCACAGGAGTCCACGACATGGCAGTAAGGCGTGAAGGAAAGTTTTGGCATAGTAGGAGATCAATGTGGTGGAAAAAATCAATGGAAGGCTTGTCACGGTAGGGAAACGCGATGGAAAATTCTAACGCGGTAGAAAAATACCGGGAGACTTGTCGTGATATAGAGAATTTAGGCGCGGAAAGAAATTCAGCGCAACAGGAAGAAATTCAAAAGAAGAAAGGATGACCGCGAGAAGAAATATTGTCCAACACGCTAGTTTGCAGTGAACTCCAACATGCTTTAAACAATGACTGAAAACGATGAAGGAGATGCGGGAACTTAACTGAACAGACTCACAATACGAACAATGGAAATCATCTTTCCCACAATGAAAGGATCCAGGGCTTGCAAAAAAAACCACAGACAATGCACAAATCTGGAAAGTAAAGGAGAGGCATGCAGGGTGACCAATATTTATANNCACAAATCTGGAAAGTAAAGGAGAGGCATGCAGGGTGACCAATATTTATATTTGAATGGGAAAGGAACGAAATCATGGAAGAGGACAATAAATCCATGGCGACGAAAAGTTTGGCAGCAGGTTGAATATTTTTGAAACAAAATCGTCTGATGGGTACACTTTGAAGTGTGCAAAGTACAAATGATAAGAGTGACAGAGTATACATGATATGAGCGCCATGATTTTTTACCTTTCTGAATTCATAATTAGGTGATATTGTTCGTTATATCCATCGACATGAACTTTATCCCAACAACTTGTCTCGATCTCTAGCACGTAAATTCCCCTTTTCTGACAGGACTCAATCTTTTGAGAAAGGGACCTTTACAAGTTACACATGACTAATAATTACGCCCTTTCCCAACTCCAAGGTCTAGACCCACTACTTGTTGATTTCGACCCATTCGTTATTCGGTTCCTGACCTCACACGATTTGACACACACACTATGAATTATCTAGGACTAACTCTAACTGTAACAATTACAGTGCTAACATGGGGCACCCAGTTTCAGCTATGGGGCCCCTCCACTGTCATTCCATTTCCCAAAAAAATGTTTGTTGGAGGATCTACAGAACTAGGGTTTTGCTTAGTGAGGCATAGTGCAATTTCTAAACAAGTGGTCATTTTTGAATAAAACTATGTTGTGTGATTTTGGGTAGTGTGGTCACATGGGCCTTGGCCAAAAATATGTGCAAGAGATTATGGAACTATGTTATGTCACTTCGTTTGGATTTTATTCCCCTGGACCAAATTTCCAACATGTCCTTGAATGGATTGGGGAGGTGAGTTTCAACTCGCAATAAAACTCTAATTGGGCCTTGGATGGAATAACAATTAGTTGCATTGGATTCAAGCAACCAATTTTTAGCTAGGGGGACC